>VMDO01004820.1:0-119742 GCA_007922755.1 Pedetes capensis | reverse complement strand
ATATATATATATATCTCCAATCATTTGTTAATGGATATCTGGACTGATTCCATATCCTTGCAATTGTGAAGAAAAGTGCAATAAACATGGAAGTGTCCATGTCCCTGTAGGATGATGACTTATCTTCCTTTGGATACATTCCAAGAAGTAGATCATATGGTAGTTCTATTTTTAATTTTCTTTTTTCCTCTTTTTCTTTTCTTTTTTCTTTCTTTCTTTCTTTTTTTCTTTTTCTTTTTCCTTTTTTTTTTGTGGTACTTAGGAGTTGAACCCAGGGCCTTATACATTCTTTGCAAGCGCTCTATCCCTGGGCTGCATCCCCAGCCCATTTTTAACTTTTTTTATCTTGTGACAGGGGCTCACTAAGTTACTTAAGCTGCCTGTGGCCTCAAACCCGTGATTCTCCTACATCTGTCTCCTGAGTGTCTGGAATTACAAATGTGAGCCACCATGCTCGGCCTTATTTTTTATTTTCTTAAGGAACCTCTGAACTGATTTCCATAATGGCTGAACTAATTTAAAGTCCATGAGCAGTATACAAGGGTTCCTTTTTCTTGGCATCCTTGCCAGCATTTGTTGTTTGATTTGTTGATGTTGGCCATTCTAACTGGGGTGAGATGGAATCTCAGTTTAGCTTTGATTTTCATGTCCCTGATGGCGAGGGATAGTAAACATTTTTTCATATGTGTATTGGCCATTTGTATTTATTCTTTTGAGAACTATCTGTTCAGTCTTATTGCCTATTTTTTTGTTGGATTATTACACTTGGTGTTTAATTTCTTGAGTTCTTTTTATATCCTAGTTATTAACCCCCTGTCAGATGAGTAGGATGCAAAGATTTTATCCCATTCTGTGGGCTATTCTATAAAGGCATTATTTTCTTCACTCCCCTTTCATCTCCTTGCTTCCTATTTTGAGAGCTGTCATGTAAGGGTAAGGTTTTAGAACTCCGGTAGCCATTTTGGACAATGAAGGGAACCAAGGAAATTTCAGAGATGTCATAGCACATCCTGATGTCACAGATCCTTCAGACCACCATGGATCTTGCTATGAAAAATAATTTTAAAAGTCTTCACTGTCTAGCCACTACATCTTGTTTTCTGTTGTTTACAGCCAAAGCATTCAATACTGATTGAATGACTGCTACTCTCAAACCATCTTGCCATCCTCTACATGATGGGAATGGTGACATAATCATCACAGAATTGTAGCACTAAAATCATAATGCCTTCCTTTAAAATAATATTTTTCTGATAAACATGCCACATCTTGGAATTCATGACTGGTATTCCAAGTCAAGGAGTTAGAGAAAACTGTGTTAGACTGAGCATCCCTGCATGCAAGTTGACTCTCACTGAGCTGAAGTAATGTATCTAAATAATCTGCCCAATAATGTACTCCAGCTGAGACAATAATCAGAGTTAAAATAAGGGAGACCTGCTACTAAAGTTTGCTAATGACTCACAGTACTGGATGTCTAGGATTCTCTGGTGGGAGAGGTAGCTTCAGAGACAAGAACTGGTACTAATGGGAAGAATTTATAAAGAAGATCTGTATGGGACAGTTTTCCAGCAGCCAGAGCATGTGCGTAAAGAAACATTCACTATGAAGTTATAAGCTGTGCATTACTCAACTGTTCATTGAAAGATTGGGAGATGACTTGTAGTCCTTGTGGTTTGTCTTTCAGCAAAAACCATCACAACAAACCAAACATTTCCCATAACATATATTAGCGTTAACTATATGAGGATGCTGGAATTCAATCATTTTTTACTTACAAAAATGATGATTTCATATGGTTCAACCTAATGGAAATAGAATAGTACCCCAGGGTAGAACATGAAGTCAATTTTCGATCTGTGATTGGAAGGTCAATGCTTAAGCCATTGGCATTCGTCTTTATGTAGGTAGTTGGATTGTATAAACCACAATGTTATATTCAGTTCCTGGAACCTGCTAAGGAGTATTGATAGAAAGTGCTGCCTGCTGTCCTAAGAATAAGGCTTTCTTACAATTTGCCCAGTTGGTTTTTAGGGATTGGATAGGAGGTGGGGTGACGAGGGGTCAGGAATCTTCTTCAGAAGTAGGAATACAATCTCCAGAATATCAGATGTTTTGCCAAGAAGCTGCTATTTACTTTGAATCTGTTACCTCACTGAGAAATTAGCTAATTTTATAATCAGGGAAGACTTTTATCGGCCCTTCCAAGGCACTGCCTTTTATTGGTTCTACCTTTACTCTTTCAAGTATCTAGGAGATTTTCTGAATCTTAGTATTTTGGGGCATTGTGATATTTTATTCATGTTTATAACTTTATTGGTATACACATTCTTTTTTTAAAAAATGCAATCTGTTTTGTATTTGGACAATTTTTTTTTTTTTTGAGACAGTGTCTCACTATGTAGCCCAGCCTGGCTTTCTGCTCAGCCTCTCATGTTCTGGGACTACAGGTGTGTGCCACCATGCCACACCTCAGTGCATATGTTCCTTTTCTTGGAGTGGGGGGAGTACTTCAGAGTTGAACCCAGGGCCTTGCACATACTTTGCAAATGCTCTACCACTGAGCTACATCCCCAGTCCATCTTTTATGTTTTATTTTGAGACAGTGTCTCACTAAGTTATGTAGGCTGCCTCTGGCCTTGAACTAGTGATCCTCCTGCCTCTGCCTCTCTAGTGGCTGGGCTTTAAGGTGTGTGCCACTGCACCCATCTTCAATAATACAATCTTGACCTCTGGCTTTCTGAAATTTTAAAGTCCAATTTTTTTCAAGTTGGTCCTTAAAGTGTTGCCTTGGTATTTCTAGTTCTCTCTCTCTCTCTCTCTCTCTCTCTCTCTCTCTCTCTCTGTTTTACTAAGGGTTGAACCCAGGGCCTTGCACATATTTCACTCGTACTCTACAATTGGCGTGCACCCCCAGCCCCTTTCTTACTTTTTATTTTGAGGCAGGGTCTCATTAAGTTACTCAGGCTGCTTCTGGTCTCCAACCTGTGATCCTCCTGTCACTGCTTCCTGAGTTGCTGGGATTACAGGTGTGGGTTATCAAAAGTGTCTCTAGTTGCTTTAATGGACATTTTAGACTCTAGCTGCAGATACCTTCTGCTCTCTTTCCTTTCTTGCTACAGTGTTGACCCCTAGTCCTTCTTTAGGTTCCAGTATCATCTAAGAAGCCTTTCATAACTTACCCCATACTAGCTTATGGACTTCCAGAGCAATGTGCATATCCTAGATCATAGTGCTTTCCTAATACCTATTACTTATTTTTAATTTTACTAATACTCTGATAGCACTTTGTATGTGCTGGATATTATCTTAGGGACCCTACAACATTAAGTTATATGATCTTCACAACAAACCTTTGAGGTAGAACTATTATTATCTCCATTTTATGGGTGTGGCCAGATGAGGCCCAGGAAGGTTAAATAACATGCCAAAGATAACAGCCATATCACTGTGGTGTCTGATCCCATCAGATCTCAGAAGCTAAGCAGGGCTAGGCCTAGTTAGTACTTGGATGGGAGATCACCTGGGAACACAAGGCACTGTAGGTCTGGGAGAAGAACCCAGCAACTCACTCCCAAAAAACAATCAGCCATTGAAAACCCGATGAATAGCAGAGAAGCAGGACAATAGTGTTTCATCTGTTGTACATAGGGTCGCTATGGGTCAGACATGGACTCAACAGCACCTAAGAACAACAATAAATGATGGAGCAAGATTTGAGCCATGTGGTCTGACTCTTGATCTCCTTTTTACCATCTAGTATGCTGCCTCCTGCAGGCTTGGATTTAGCTCAGTTGGTGGAGTGCTGCTCTGCAGTCTCTGAGGTCCCAGGTTTGATTCCCAACACCACAAAAATGGAAGAAGGATGTGGCAATCCACTTCCAGGGCAATCTGAAAAAACAATTAGCCATTGAAAACCCTGTAAGGGTTGCTATGAGTCGGACACGACTCAAGGGCATCTAACAACAACAACATGCTGCCTCCTATTTTATTGTGATTCATTAATGATGTGCTAGGCCCTTTCTTTCTCCTTAACAATCATGTCTATCTCATTAACTGTGTATGCCTCCATCAGACTGTAGGCTCCTCCAGACAGTGACTGTCTGCTTTGTTCCTTGTTGAATTCTAGTATCTTCCAGGATAGGATTTAACATGTAGTTGCTGTGCAATAAACATTTGTTAAATAAATGGGCACATGTATATTCATTGCAAACATTTAATGAGTGTAATATTTCTAAGAAGAATGGAATAACTACACCATTTTTTAAGAATAACCCAAATAGGATCCTGTTATACTGAATGAAAATGTCTAACAAAGATTAAAGCTAATGGGGATTTTTAAAGCTGGTTTTAGGCAGTTCAATCTGAAGCAAAGTTGCTGCTATTCAAATGTTCACCACTCCCAGGTACAGGAAAAGGCAGACAGTTGTGGAAGCTTGCAGGCTGGGAGGAAATTCTAATTCCATGGACTGCTCTGAAGAAGGTAGAACTGTAGACTCCAACTACTTTACTGTAAGACCTGATAACCCTGAAAAAATAGAAAAAACACACAAAAGAGAGCACCAGCCAGATTAGAGATCCTAGTTGGAGTTATGTTATCACAGGTCCTCAAGAAATCAGCAGGACCAGAAATAAGCAGGCTGCGGGCAATTACAGATTGTCATTAAAGTTAAAAATATGCCCCATTGCTTTGTGGCTGTATTGCTTTAGGCTACTCAAGTGCTATTCTGTCAGTTGTGCCACAAAGCATGGGAAAAGACAGTAAAAATTCCAAGCTATTTCTACATTTTGTTACCAAAATAAAAATCTATACAATTTTATGTAACTAAAAAGGTTAAGCATAGAGTGATTTTCAAAGAAAGAGATGAAAGGCAGAGAAGAGGCATTGGATCTACTTAAAACATAATATTCAGATGATTAATTATAATTGCATGAGTTTGAGTCCTAATGTAATCAGCAACAAGAACAACTTTGTCTATCTGGTTCCTCTTAAACAATTTTCAAAGTTAGGAATTGCAGACAATAGATAATATATGTATTATGTCTGATAAATTTTTTAAAAAATGCATTAGGGATTATGGCCAAGTAAATAACACTTCAAGTAGGTGTTTAAAATAATGTGCTGAAAAAATTCACAACAATGGAAAGACTTAAATGAAAGAAGATTGAATTCTGAATGAGGGCACAGGGATTAAGTGACTGTCAAGAGGAACATCCCAGTATGGATCCATTTTTTGTATAACAATTGAACCTCTTGCTTCACAGTGTGGTAGAGCGTAATTTAACTTAAGAGGGGTAAACGTGCTAAATAGAAGTGATTTGGTAAAGAAGAAAGGATTTCTTAACGTCAAGGACAAGGCAACTTGTAATGTGATTTTTAATCTGCAGACAATAGGTCGTATCAAGTCATCCAACAGTGCAAAGGATAGGCTGCTAATTGAAACAGAATGTGGAAACATTAATGAAATTGATTAGAAGTGACAAATCAGCTGGATTTGTCAGCATTTTAGCAGATGGAATAACTCTGATTGATGAAATGACAGGGCTCTGAAACAAAACTGAAAATTAAATGTACAGCCAGATAGTCCTGGCACTGAAAACATACAATTGCATAAAATTTGAAGAGCTAGTCATGAAGGGATCTTGAGAAATGCTACTGCATGATGATAGCAAATATAATTGTTTGTCACTTGGCTTGAACCTGCCACTTCTGATGACTGCTGTAAGTTTGAAAGTTGGTATAGAGAATAGTTGATGTCAATGCTGGGAATTGGAGAGCAATATTATAGGAAACAGGACTGCTTAGAATGACTGTCCCTTGGTTCTAATTTTGCAACTACTACTCCGTGTGCTTTGTCATATTAAACAAATGCAATATTTCCCAAACTGTGTTCCTTGAAGCATGAGAGATCCTATGAGTTGATAACAGATACTCTGAATAGCTTCTTTGGTCACATTAGTCTGGAGAAGACTGTAGAATATGGTTCACTAACAGAAAGTTCTTATACACATTACCACAGCAAAGTCCTATAATAAAGTGAAAGTTTCCTCAGCTTCTATGTTTATTGAAATGAAATTTTAAGAAACGTCTATCATATTGCAGAGGGACTATTGCTGTTTGGAGAAGGTTTAGATAATGTTACTGTGTTCTATCAAAAGCACTCACGTACTTAGTATTTTCTAAGCACCTTACTTACTACAGTATGGGAGAATGAGTTAATCCTTGAAAGGAATCTGAGTTGCTGTGAAATATTTTGTTCTACAGTTCCATTTCAAATGTGTTTGGGAAAATGCCAGTTTAATCTTCCTGATCATATTTGTATGAGTTATAGACTCAATTCCTGGGCTGGGATTTAGCTCAGTTGATAGAGCGCTGCTCTGCTGTCTCTGAGGTCCCGAGTTCGATTCCCAGCACTGCAAAACTGGGAAATGGATATGGCAATCCACTCCCGAGGCAATCCCGAATCAATCAGCCATTGAAAACCCTATGAGGGTTGCCATGAGTCGGACATGACTCTAAGGCACTTAACAACAACATATAACAGAATTGTAACCAGCAATTTGTCTAGTGCAAAGTCTCAGTTTCAGGTAGGAATTCTGGGTAAGGACAGAAACTCTAGTAATCAGTAATACAAAGTTGTGTGGGACACAGGAGCACCAAAGTTCTACTTAAAAAAATAAGATATCTGAAGATTGAACATTTCTTCTTTCATTTTATTTATTTATTTATTTATTTATTTATTTATTTACCTACCTATTTTATGGTACTTATGGATTGAACCTAGGGCCTTTCAGATACTTTGCAAATGCCTTAACACTGGGCTGCAGCTGCAGCCCAGTTTTAATTTTTTTACCTTGCAGCAGGGTCTTGATAAATTACGAAGGCTACCTCTGGCCTTGAACCTGTGATCCTCCTGCCTTCGCCTCTCGAATCACTAGGATTATAAGCATGAGCCACCATGCCTGGCTCCTTATTTTATTTTAAAAATGAAAGCAATTGTCAGAAAGGATTCTGTGAATATGTCCCTAAATTCATAGAATAAATCCAATTTAAAAAGTAAGGATGTATGTGCCACTTGACATTTTGGGGTGGGGGGTGAGGCTAGAATGAGGAAATTAAACAATGATGTTTTAAGCATGATTTTTTTAAAACTGGGAACTCAGTGAGGACTAAAACGGTTCTCTAGGGAAACATTTCAGAATGTAAAAGGAATGTTCTATGACTCAGTGAAACCATTGCAATTTATATCTCTTTGACTCTCTATGACCCATTTACACAAGCCAACCCTGACAATCACATAAATTGTGGAGTATTTAACTAAGGGTACATCTTCTACAACTTCTTACTTGGACATTTTAACTGTGACTGCTTACAGACCTATGCATGTAGCTATACAGGAGATAGCACTATATGAATCCCCGGGGGATTTCTGTATTCTGCCTGGCACAGCCTGATTGCAGTGTATCTTCTCCTATTTTATAGCAAACTCACTGCCCTAGTTTCAAACATTTCATCTGTAAGTGAACGTTATGTTTTTGAAATGATAATTTCTGCTGTTCTGATTTTCCCAAAGACTTTAATCTCAACAATTAAAATCGAGATTGAGATTGAAGCAATCAGAAGTATACGCTCAAGGAAGAATATCTCCTGAATGAGATTCAGTTAATGAAATATTTTCTTTGGTTTTAATTTTCTTATAAGAGAGAGTTTTGTCTACAATTCCTATGATTAAGGCGGATTCTATCTTTCAAATATGTCTGGATATAGTTTAGAGAATGTCAGCAGTATTTTTCATTGGTGGTTTTACTTATTGATGAGGTTTTATTGAAAAATGTAGGAAGGGTGCCACACATTGGGCCTGGCTGGAGCACTTCCTGGCTAGTCATTTAGATGGGATAATAACACTGAAATTTTGGATACAGATCTTGCTGGGTTGCTGAAATGTATGCTCACTTAAACTCTGTCTTGGGGGCTGGCAAGGGACTAGCATCGTTTGATCAATTTCTTATTCTATTTCATCTAAGAGACCAAGAAGGAAAAGGGAAAAGAGGAGGAGAAAGGCAGACATTTTACCATTGAATCACTATTTACATGCATTTCCAACATTAATCTTCTTAAGCTCAGCTAAGATTTATATGAAAATCAAAGATCAAAACCCTACTTGGCTTCTGAAAGTACAGATTGCCATTGGTTAAGAAGGCAAGAAAAGTAGGTCCAATTCAGAATATAATCTGGGCAATGTTCTGATAAGCAAGTCCCTACCAGACCCTCCCCAGAGGCTTAGGAGGAAGACCTGTAGTACAACATTTTTACTGCCTGCAGGGAGAGTAGGGGGCCCAGTTAGGGTAGCATGCAATTGGGGACATGATGGCTAATCTTGGTTGTCAACTTGGTTGATTTGAGAAGTGCCTAATAGATTAGTAAAGTATACCTCTGGGTATGTCTTTGAGGACCCTTTCAGAGAGGATTGGCTCAGCCCTGGAGGTGCACCCTGAATTTGGGCAGTATCTTCACATAGGCTAGGGGCCTGGATAGAATAAAAGGACAAAAGGTAGAACGCTTGGAAGTGCAGTAATTCTCTTTTTTTGCTTCCTGGCTATCATGATGTAAGCTGCTCTGTTCTGCTACTTCCTCCTTGCCAGCCATGATGGACTAAAACCTCAAAAGCCATGAGCTAAAATAAATAATTCCTCCAGTGGTTCTCGGGTATTTTGGTCAAGGTGATGAAAAGCTGACTAACACAGTGACTGCCTGACTGCCTCCAGGGACAATAGGATTCCATCTCCACTGAGGGTTGACACTTAGGTGATGGTCAGCTGTTTTCATTTGTTTCAGGAAACTACCCGGAACATTATAAAGATCACAGTAGAATATATGTTTTTACAAATACAATTTTTTGAAACACAGAAGTAACTGACTTTGGAGTTGTAGGGCATGTCAGGACAGAGTCAGTATCTGGTGTCCAGAGACTGTCTAAGCAGAGACATTTCTCTTGAAAAGTGACAAGCTGTCACTAAAAAGTGAACTGTTCTACCTTATTGGTTTCTAAGAGTTTGGCCTTTGAGAGAGTTTCTCTATATAACTGAAATTTTGGTGACATATTTTATTCTCCCAACAACTTACACAGGATGAAATATTATATTAACTGGGTCAGCTGGACCTTCCACAGACTAACTCTTACTTGGTGGATACTTTTGTCTCAGAGAATATCTTGGAAACTTGGAAACTGATTCTGCCCTCCTGTGGAGTAAAAGAGGACCCTCAACGGTACCATAGTCACATCTTGGGAATAGGGTTGCTGGAAGTTATGGTGCTGTGAAGAGCAAAAGCTTGAGGTATGCTGAAGTTGAACCACATCTTTAGAAAATTTTTGGAAACATTATTTTACTTAATTTCTCTACCAACATTCCTTACTTTCTGTAATTGTAGAAACCACATCTTTTCAGATCTGAAAGATCCTTCAATCAGCTTAGCTGAAGAAGACTCACTTTCTATTGGAAAATCCCTTCCTTCTTGCCTGAAGGTTCAGTGAAGAGGATATCAAAGATACCTCCTTATATTCTCTTTTGATTTTCTTTCTTTTATCATTTCCTTGATTATGCAAGTCATCTTAAACTCTTTAGAGTTTAATTTTTTAAAAAATTAGAATTATTTTTAGGATTTTGATGACAGGAGTTAAAGCAGTATTACCCAGTAGACCTTTGCCAAGAGGGTTTGACAAGATCCAAGAAGGTCAGGGAGAAAGAAGGAGATAGAAGAATCTTAAGCATTTAGCCTCAGTCTGGAAGAAAAGCAGGGTAGCAAATCATGCAGAAAAAGAAGCATGCATTAGTCAGATATTTGTTACTGTGACCAAATACCTGAGAAAGTCAACTTAGGAAAGGAAGGATTTATTTATTTTGGGTCACAGTTTTTGAAGTTTTACTCCATCATTGTGGAGAGGATGTGGAAGAGCAAAGCAGCTCACATCATGGCGGTTGGGAAGCAGAGAAATAAAATGACTACACTCCTGCACTTTCTCCTTTTCCCCCTTTTATTCCATTTGGGGCTCCCAGATGGTTGGGTTCAGGGTCTTGCCTTCCTCCCTTAGTTAATCCTGTCTGGAAACATCCTCACCTACGTACTAAGAGATGCACTTTACTAATCTCCTAAATATGTCTCAGGGAGAAGGGCCTGGCAATCCACTCCCGAGGCAATCCCAAAACAGCCATTGAAAACCCTATGAGGGTCACTATGAGTCAGATACCAACTTGACGGCACCTAACAACAAGATATGTCTCAATCCATTCAGGTTGACAATCAAGATTAACCACTATAGAGACATATTTAGGAGAAGATGATGAGTTTAGTTTTAGATACATTGAGATTATCAAGGGGAATCTGAAATGGAGATGCAAGTAGTCTAAAGTTAGAGGCTCAGTTTCACTAAATAATTTTTGGAGGCATATTAGTTTCCTATAAATGCTATAAAAAATTAGTGCAAACCTAGTGACTTAAAATAGCTCAAATTTCTTCTCTTATAGCTCTGGAAGTCAGAGATCTGAAGTGGGTTTCACTGAGATAAAATTAAGGTGTCAGCAGGCCAGTGTTCCTTCTGGATGCCCTATGGGAATAATCTATTAACTTGCCTTTTCCAGTTTCTAGAAGCCACCTACATTTCTTGGCCTGTGGCTCTTCAAAGCAAGTGGTGTAGCATCTTCAAATATTTCCAGGATTGTTACTCCCTTACCTCCTTTCACTTATAAGGATTCTTGTGATTACGTTGATATATCTCAAAAATATGCCATTTAGCCATTTAAAGTATGCTATTCTCAACCTCTGTAGATTAAGATATGGCCAGATCTGTGGGGATATTAGTCTGCCTAATCATGGGAGGCATTTTATACAGGTGATAATAGGATTTATCCTTTTACATACCTAAGGGAACATGGATAAAAAGTGCAGAGTGTTGAAGAGCAAGTCTTTCTCAGCTTAATTTTGTTTCCTTTTCCTATGTCCTCTTCCCCTTTTTCTTTTCAGTATCAGTGTTAACTCTCTTGGACTACTACATCTTGACATATGCCAACTGTGGTGGCATTTCTCAAGGTAAAAAGAGAGTACTTTTTATTTCCTTGTTTATTCTTACCTATAGCTTTGCAAAGCACTAGGATCTCTTTAAAAGAAAAAAGGAGCCCTTATTTTCATTTGTCTAGCTTTAGTATAGTCTTTATTCAGAACTACTTAGATGGAATTTTATAAAAGAGCATTGTAGTTGTGCTAAAGCTAAGTAAGTTGCATATAGTTCATTCTTTTCTCCATTTAAATAATGAGGAAATAATTGTGTTTTCAATACTGGTACTAAACTGCTGTGCTATTGACAAAGTCTTAATTGATTTGAAATATGAGAAAGCTTGTGCCCTTCTCTGAAATAATTGTCTCAGACCCTTGAGGACTATACCTGGATTTAACTATTAGAAATGCTTACTGAATGCTAGCTTCCCACTGGGTCCTGTGCTCAAAGCTGGATCTGAAAGGCAGTGTGCTGTAGGCTGAGATACCATTTGCCATGTCACAGTAGGGCATGTAGGCTTATGTCCCTTCATTTAATCATTGATTTTCTTTTGCAGTAATCTTTGGAGTGCCTCTGATTGCTCAGCACTGTATTAGTCCCTGGGGATAGAATACTGGATAGACCAGAGTCCTTATTAATTGAAATAGTTATAGTCAGTGGTTGGGAGTAAATGGGAGAGACCTAAGGAAGGTAGGCAACTATAGTATACCATGTACAGTGCTGTGATGGGGGGTGGTGTGCTTACAGTACTACGGGAACAAATATAAGAGGAACTCAACCCTGACAGAGGAGTCCAGAAAAGAATTCCTACTGATGACAATATCTAAGTTGAATCCTGATAGACCAGTAAGAATTATCTAGTCAAACAGAGATGGTCCCCAACATAAGATGGCTTTACTTACAATTTTTGGTTTTAAGGTAATGTGAAAGGAATACATTTTCAATGGAAACCAAACTTTGGATTTTGAATTTTGATCTTTTTCGGGATTAGCAATAGGCAGCATGATACTGATGATATGAATACTGTGCAGCACCACAGAGCAGCAGCTCCAAGACAGCTACATGATCAACAGCTGACATGATACTGTGTGGCTAGGGGAGGTTAGGTGTACAAAATGCATCTTGACATATGACATTTTCTATTTAGGATGTGAGCTTATGGTAAGTCAAGGAGCATCTGTACAGATATGGGAGAGAAGTACTGTTAGGGTCCAAAGATGACCCAGGAGAGAAGACTTGAAATCCTTACTTAGTTCCTTCTGAGTATCCTTGTGAAATTACTTGAAATATTAGTGTCTGAGTTCTCTCATCTATAAGATAAGCCTAACAATTTCTCACAAGAATTGTCAATGAAATAGAGTTGGGATTTAAAATATTTACCTAGGG
The DNA here is from genome assembly GCA_007922755.1 of Pedetes capensis. NCBI lineage: Eukaryota > Metazoa > Chordata > Mammalia > Rodentia > Pedetidae > Pedetes > Pedetes capensis. The sequence continues at coordinate 107,305 of VMDO01004820.1, read as the reverse complement.
GTAAAGAAGAAAAAAAGTCTTATTTTCCCATTTAGTTACATAGCAAGTAACCAGTGATTCTCCCACTCCAGAAAGGAACTAAAATGCAAAATAACAAAAATAAAATCTCAACCTATATATGCGCTTGATTTCTTAGCCAGAATCTGGGTAATCTGTTCTGACAGCTTTGATGAAAGATAGATTATTAATGATTAATAATAGTTTTCCTTTGTCAATCACAGTAGAAATAGTACTCTTATCTCCAGCTGACATTATTTTTAAACTATCCTTATATTTATCTTTTTCCTTTATTTTTCAAGACACTTTGACAAATTAGAAGAACATATACCCACTTGACTTAAAATAGAGTCACCTAAAATTATAGTATGTGTTTCCTTTGACTTCTGTGACATGACTTCTCTGAGGGAAACTGTGAGTTTATTAAGCTAGAGTTTCTCTCTGTGATGTTTGTAGCAATTGTGGACAGTGGGCATGAGGAGGAGACAGTGAGAAGCATTATTTTAAGTGAGGACAGTTTAATCATGCTGACTGATGAACGCATCCTGCAATTTTGAACAATTTATTCTTTCTAGGCAAGACTGCATTCTCATCATTTGTCATTGCTCATATTATAAATAAATTAAGGACACAGGGATGCTGAGTACTATGTATTTTGGGGGATCAGAGTTTGTAAAAACTGTTTATTGTTCATCACTTAAATTGGCATTCCAAAGTCATAGAAAATTGAAATAAAGAGACAATGCATAGTGAGTCATGGAGTCTTAAGGGAGGGGTTATGAATGGTGCTTTAATATCAGACATTGATTTAAATTTAGACCCCACTTGATGGGCCTGAAAAGATCACTATCTCTGTGCTTCAGTTTCCTCATCACTAAATTGGAGATATAGACATTATTTTCCTCAAAGGGCATTTAAAGGAATTAAATGAAATTATCCATCAGAGATAATTAGGTCTAATATAGTACTTCCTGAAAGATAAATATTATTAGGTATCATTACAAAAGTTTTATTATTCTTCAAGGTTAGTTTATGTTTCATGATTAAAAGGCCACTTGATAGGAAAAGAAAGCAAGGGGGAATAAAAATTCTGTTATTTGGGAGTCATTTCTGAATTGAATGTGGAATCAAGAGATGTTGTTAGGGCCTATGGAGTTGGGTCCCATGCATAGCCACCTTATGCACAAAAGAACAAAATACTCCCCAACACTGTGCCACGCCCTGCACTATTGTCAATGCTTTTCTGCCTTTCATAGGGTTTTCAATGGCTGATTCTTTCAGGATTTCAGGAGTGGGCTTCCAGGTCCTTCTCCCAAGCCTATAGCACCCAGTTTTCCCAGACGGTCTCCCATCCAAGCATTAACCAGGCCTGACCCTGCTTAGCTTCTGCAATCCAATGAGATTGGATGCCAGGGTGAGATGGCTGAAGGCAATCAAGAGATAAGAGGGAAAAAATAACCCTGGACATCTTTTCCAACATGAGAATCCAAAGAGAACAGCTGGATATAGTCCAGAGCATGAAAGACCTGAAACATGAGGGATCAGGCACTGATTTCTGCAGTCTGGTTTAGGATCACTCATTTCAAGGTCCTGCACAAATTGTTTGGATAATTAGAAAGGTAATGGAGAAGGTCCAAGTTGGAGCAATACTACTGTGAAAGCAGGCCTCTAAAGACTTTTTTAAGCTGTTGCCTTTTGAATATGATTTTATCTTAATAAGCTAATTAAAGCTAAAAGTGTGAAAGTGAATCTGAACGTGGACTTATCTTTGATTCTTATCTTTTTTTTCAAGCAAGCACAGCTTTCCAATCCTGTCTCTTGAGATGTATTTTGCAGCTAGAACACTTCAGAATAGATTGCTCAGGCTACCTCCATTAACACGGCAGTTTCTCCCCTTGCAAGTGTGGGCCTGATCTATACACCTTTGAATTAATGGAGACTCATTTCCAGTCACACAGGCAACTTGCTAAGTGGTCTTCTTCTTTCCCTCTGCTCTGCAGAGGGCACTGCTCAATGCCTGTGAGTAGGCACACTTCATTAAGCAGCAGTCCTTACTTTTAATAACAGTCTATTTTTAATTCTGAGATGCTCTTAATTCTAAGGACAAACTCACTCTTAAGAGGTCCTGGAAAGCACACTGGAAATGCTTTTTGGTGAATTTATTAGACATTATTTACGCTGATATTAATCTGTTTTAGAAGTCAGAAGAAATTGAACAATTACCCAGAGGTACCCCAGCAAATATCACATTGCGTCTAACAGATTGCTATTTTTTGTCGCTTTGTTTTGATTTGATTTGATTACTTCATATTACCTTTCTGCTTTTAAGAGTGTGCTTGGCTATAAAAGAAGGAATATGAACAAGAATCTATGCAACAATATGCTACATGACCCAGAACTAAAGCATTCTGGCTTTCCCTGAATAAAGGCTTCATGACATGGCATTGCGGGAAATACTTCAGGGCTTTATAAGCCTAATTAGAATTTCATTAGCTTAATCATAAATTACCCCTGGCTCAGGTTGGCTTGTTACCTTTTCCCTCTCAGTTCGGAGTTTGACCCCTGGGTTTCCCGTTTAATGTGGCAGCTGCTTAGATCCTACGTGAAGGATAGGCTTGAAATGCATGCAGTCAAGGGGCTATCTTTCTCAGTCTGTTTGAAGTGCACCTGGAAACTTTAGGGTTTGCAGGAAGAGAAAAAGCTCAAATGCCAACACACACTGCAATTTGAAGTGTTAAATGGATGGCACTGTAAGGCAACATGAATACATGCTGCCTCTGCACTAAGGATGCTTTGGTCTTAAAAATATACCAGATCTCATTTAAAAAGACCATGCAGTTTCTTCTTCCTGATCTAAGTTTTAAGATTCACTTAGAATTAAAGTCAGGAAAAAGAGATAAAAAGTTGAAAGTTTAAAATGTCACACAGAAACTTATCAGTCTGTAGAAATGGATTAACACTGAAGTAAGTACTGTACATCTGGAATGGTGTCCAATAGCTAAGACCTATGTGCTGCTTAAAGGCATGAATCCTGTATCACTTCAGACAATCTGCGTGCTGCTCTAAGTTTGACAGTTCATGGCACATTGCAAATTCACCTGAATCTGATTTATGTGCACGTGAACATTATAATGATAAGAATTACTACAACTGTTAGTGGTGGATGTTCTTTGAATGGGTGCCAAGATGCTGGCTGATTATTGGTGCAATGCCCAGATTTTTTTCAGTGTAAGTGTTCTTTCAAATCACAAAATTGCTTTGGCTGAGGGACAATTTTATATGGCCATAGTGTTTTTTTCCTTTTCTTATTTCTTTTCTTTCTTTATTTCTTTTTGTAGCTAGATTATTCTGCACTTTAAATTATTTGGGAATTTAATTGGTAAGGCATGTGGCATCATGTCTTGTTTGATTTGATCTGGTTATCTGTGCAGCTGAAAGAACTAGAATTGATTATTTCTGACAGCAATATAAAATTGGCTTCACCTCCATCTATACATAGCTTTTTTTTTTAAATAGTGTTTTTTAAAAGTTATTGAGTGGTCTCCCAGGTAAGACAGTGGGTGAGAGGCAGCCTCTGTGTTATGTGGTCAAAAAAAGGACTCAGGGTTGGAAAAAAATAGGCTGTATTCCAAAGAGAGAAAAACTGGAAAAGGATAGAAATGACAAAGGAGGTGCTAGGACAGTCTCAGATTATAGACCAGCAGCGGCTCCCCGTGCGAGAGGGGAAGTGGAAACCTCAACCATAATGTAAGGTGGACTGTCCTGGTGAGCAGGCTGGCAGTCCCATAGGACAAATTCAGAGTCTTGAAGCCCTTGGATTCCTTCTGGGGACTTGGCGAGACAGGGGCTCTTCCTGCCTTAGGGGGTGGGTGGGTGGGCATCAGCATTGGAGAAGAGATCCATTTTGCCATGCTTCATGTCTTGCAGGTCTGTGACCAGGCGCCACCTTGAGAGGAAACCTATTGTTTGAGAATGAGCTGCTCTAGAGGCCTGGAAACAAGGAACCATCATGGGTCAGGGAGCTTGGGAGCAACCTGCCATCATGCCTGGGAGGAAAACAGTTACAGTATGCAGTTATAGAGCAGGGGAAAGTGGGACACCAATGCACTGAGAAATTCAGGTAGCATAAGGCTTGATCAAGGTGGATAGTCATTGCCATCTCCTGAGGAGACTGAGAACTCTGAGCCAAGATCACAGAAGAGATGCCAACTTAAACTGACCACTACCTCCACTTAACAGATCCCAATATTAGAGAACACAAAGAGAAGTTGCCCCAAACTTTGCCGCTCTTTTTTTCTTTTCTGTTCTGGGAAATAAACATAAGGCCTTGCACTGGGTAAATGCTCTAACATTGTGCTATAAATTCTACTCTCTTCTTATTTTGATTTTGAGAGGATATTCTTGAGTTGCACAGGCTGCCCCTGGCTGGGGGTGGGTGATACTCCTGCCTCAGCCTGCTGAGTCACTGCGCTTGCAGCCATACACCACAACACCAGGTTCTCTCTCTATATATATTATTTTTATTTTATATTTTATTTTCCTCATTTTATTTTTTCCAATGTAATTGTTATCCAATTTCCCTTTTATTTTTCTATCTTTTGCTGCCTGTGGGTGTCTTTTATATTTACTATACTTTTACTATCATTTTCACTTTCTTTTTTTCAAAAAAGAAATCTCTTAGGCTTTTTACTTTTTATTCCTCTTATGTTTATCTAATTTTGTTTAAACATTTTTCTTTATTGAGCAACCAATGTTTTTAATCTTTTGCTCTTTTCTCTTCTAACATTCTTTCCCTTTCTACTTCTCTTTTCTTTCTTTTACTTAAACCTTGCTCCTTCCTTCTTTCCTTCTTTCTCTGCTCTACTTATTTATTTCAGGCAATGGCTATTTTTACTCCTACCCTAAATAATTTATAACTTCATTGCTTACTCTATATTATTGTTGCCATTTCTGTTTTATGGGCATCGGTGGTGTGGTAGTTGGCTTTAATTGATTTTAAGTGTATTTCTCCATTTGGTTTGCTTGGGTATTATACCTATTATAGTGGTTTGTCTTCTCCGCTAAGAGTGATATTGGGGACTGAGCTCACAAGAGAAAGTCACTCACCAAGAAGACCCTCAAATAAAACTTTAAGAGATATACATCCCAACAGAAGCACAAATTATAAAATAGAAACACAGGAAACAAGAAAAAGCAAGGCAACATATTTCTTTCAAAAGACCATAATTCTTTAACTGCTGAATGCAAAGATAGAAATATGGTTGAAATGTCACAAATAATTCAAAAGTCTAGTTGTAAAAATGATCAGTGACTTCAAAGAAGATACAAACTATCAGATGAATGAAGACAGGAAATAAGTTCTTATTTTTGAACTGGGGAGTTGAACCCAGGGTCTCATGCATGTTTTTTGCAAGTGCTCAACCGCTAAACCATATCCCCAGCCCATTTTTTTTTACTTTGTATTTTGAGACAGGGTCTCACTAAGTTATGCAGGCTGCCTCTGGTCTCAAACTTGCAATCCTCCTACCTCTGCCTCCCAAGTCTTGGATTAAAGGCATGCACCACCACACCTGGGTAGGAAATCAATTCAGGACCTAAATAGGAAAGTCATCAATGTAGAAGACAAAGTCAGCAAAATAGGTGAGAAATTCATCAAGAAAATTGAGATTTTGGAAAAAAAACAAACAGAAATTTTGGAAATGAAGAACTTAAGAAATCAAATACAAAACACATTGGAAAGCATCACCAAAAAAAGATTAGATCAAGCAGAAGAAAGAATATCCAATATGGAAGACAATGTTGAGAAAATACTATGTTAAGACATCAATGAATAAAAAATAAAAAGAATATTACAATAACTTCCAAGAACTCTGGGACATGATCAAGAGACCAAATCCAAGAATCCAAGGGGTAGAAGGAGCTGAGATCAAAACTAAAAGTATAGAAAGCCTATTCAATGAAACTATAGCAGAAAACTCCTAAATCTGGAGAAAGAAATGGTCATGAAGATGTGAGATCATTTGCCATGGGCCCTGCCTCCTGCCACTTCCATGACTGTCCTGCCCCCATTATGGACTGATCTATTCACTATGAGTTTCCAATAAATCTCTTCCCTCCCCCTACCTGAAAAAACATTACTGAGTGAATAACTGGAATCCTTCAAGGATTTTTATTTCCTTTTAGCATTCATATTTTGATGACTTCATTTGGAATTCTAATTATACTTAATTTTGGCCTCTTTACTCATTCAGAAAATACAATGACCTTAGACCAAGAGTTCTTACACTACTTAATTTCTCTAATTCTTCAAGGAAGAGTTACATCTGCTCTTACAAATTTCTGAAGAGGTTATGGAAATGAATTCTTTAAAAATGAAAAATTTCAAGGCAATATTTGAACTTTTTGGAAAACATACCATTTATTTTAACTTCAGAAGACCTGAGGGCTGAAATCTCAATGCATAACTCAAGCCAGAATACTGAAATTTCCTAGTCATCTTTGGAATATTTTCTTTTTTAGGACTATATAAGTTCCTTCTCAAGCAAAAGAGAGAGTATATCACTTTCAGTGTCATGAGTCCTGAGATCACTTCTTGTAATTGTTCAAAACTAGCATCATACTTCAGAATCAGTCCCTTACACTTTCTCTTTCTGCAATATCATCATTATGAGTCCAGCTAAGCCCAGAGGCCAGAACATTCCTTTTCTTATAACGTAAACATAGCTAGGGAAGAGGACAAGGAATTGGGAAGCTCAGATAAAGAAAAAGAAAAACGAAGTAATTAGCATTCCAAGTACAATTAGTGCAATCAGGCCAGAATTGATTCATTCAAACTCTACCTGTATACTGAAATCCATGCAAGGTGCTATGTGAGGTACTATACTGTCAGGACAAATTTTGAAAGGCAGACATGGTTTAGGGGGAGAGAATATGAATGTCCAGTGTTCTAACTAGCATGATCTATGACCCTCCAGGCTATCTCTGATTTTCATGGTCTTATAGGTATTTTATAACTAAGTTGTTGTTGTTGTTGTTGTTGCTGCTGCTGTTAGGTGCTACGGAGTCAGTATCTGACTCATAGTGACTCTATGTACAACAGGTAAAACAGTATTGTTAGTGCTACTCTGCTATTCATAGGATTTTTAATGGCTGATTGTTTTTGGGAGTGGATTGCCAAGTCCTTCTCCCAAGCCTACAGCACCTGGAGTTCCCAGGTGGCCTCCCATCTAAGTACTAACCAGGCCTGACCCTGCTTAATTTTCAAGATGTGATGGGATTGGATGCCACAGTGGTAAGGGTGCAGGCAACCAACTTGTAGCAAACTGATAATATTGCAAATAATTCTCATGTATGGAAATGTAAATTAATTGTGTCTTGTGGAATAAAACTGATTATAGTCCTATGAATAGATCTATTTGATATCTAGTTACAAATGTATCTCAGAATTCCTTATCTGATTACATATGTATGATATATCAAGTTCCTTTCAAATAGGTTATAACATCTTTCTGGACCCTTTATTAATCATTGAACTAAATAAAATCCTTGACATGCGCTCATTTTATATTTGCATTAAGGTGATGATTACTCCCTTTTAAAAATACTCTTTAACAATTTGGTAGTTTAAAAATATAACTTATACTTGCTCTTAAATTATTTGCTTTTTAATTAGGGAGATAAGACATAACTACAAGTTGACAAGCAATTCTGAGCCTTCTCAATCAATGAAGTTGGCATTACCATACATTTTCAGGAAGAGTTGTGTTAACCAATAACTACTGTACTTATTAGTCATCCATTCTTCTTAACTAGATGATTACTTGCAAGCCAGAATTCACATGAAAAAATAAGAGTAAAATTCTAAGTGACTATATAAAACCACAAGGATGTACAAAGCCATTTTTTGGTAGGACTTTTTCTCCATTATGAAAATAATAATCTTATTATTCTTTGAAAAATAATAAACCATGGAAAATAAGACAGTTTGAAAACCATGGAAAAGCAGAGGAAATAAAAATAATTTTCTACAGCTCTACCAAAGAATGAAAATAAATATTTTGGTATATTTTTCATCCAGATTTTCTATGCTTGCTTTCATTGTCTTTGTTTTAGTTTTGTTTGGTGTTTGCTTTGTTTCCCTTGCACAGCCTACGTAGGCTGAATAATGAACATCATAATAATGTCTATATATTAATACTAATCCATAGAACCTGTGACTATGTGAGATTATAAGGCAAAGGGGTATTATAATTACCAGTCACCTGATGTTAAAATAGATAGCTTATCCAGGATTTTTCACATGGACCCAATATATCATAAGTGCCCTTAAAAGTGCAGGAATGAAGCAGAAAATGGAAGACCAGAGATGGCAGCATGAGGATTCAAAATGTTACTTAGAGACAAGGGCCACCAGCCAAGGAATGTGGATAGCCTGTGGAAGCTGGAAAAGCATGGAATTGGATTCTTCCTTGCAGCATCCAGGCAAATGCAGTCCTGCTAATGCCTTTAGTGCAGGGAGATACATTTCAGACTTCTGACCTCCAGAACTGTGAAATAGTAAATTTTTATTGTGTAAGCCACAAAGTTTATGGTAATTTTTTACATCAGTAATAGAAAACTAAGACAGTGGATATACACAGATTTTTCTAATCTATAAAAAAATGACATCATATGCACTCATCTGTTATTTTAAACCTTTTACAAATATAACTTGTTGTGGTTACCCTGTTTACTTAATTCTTTTTAACTATTGGCTATTTAGAATATTTCTTTTTTTTCTTATTAAAACAATACTGTTATTAGTATCTCTGGGTATAAAGCTTTTTGGACATTTTGTATTATTTCCCTGAGGTATATTCACAAAGATCATTACTGTATGAAAAAGTAGAAGCCCTTTTAGGGCAAAAGGATTGTGAGGTGGGGCAGAAGAAAGGTTATGGAATTCATATTGCTGACCCACGGGTGATGTACTTTCAGCTTTTGCCAAACCTATTGAAAAGGACAAGTAAAAAGTCCTTTGGGCCTCTTTTCTCATCTCCCTCAGTTGCCTAGTGTAATATAACACAAAAAGAATGAGATAAATTCCAAAGATCCAGAGGACAGTCAGGTAGAGAAAGCTACAGAGTGAGACCATTAACCTTGGGAATAAGTTAATTGACTAAGGTCCAGAATTTAGCAGAGCTTGTTGGAGAAAAACAGTGTCTTTCAAATGCACTTAGAGTGACACTCTTATGCAATTAGGACTCATATATGACAGTGACCATTTTGGGAGGGGGCCTTAGCTGACACTCAAAACAAAATACAAGAAGATATTTTGAATATGGCAGAGATTCTTCATTTGGTACCATGGTTTCAGTGTTTGCTAATTTCTTGTAAGGGAGAATTTAAAACAAATGTTGAAACCAAATATATCATTTTTAATGTTACTTATAATGACCCACATGATAACTCATCTATAAATCTCACTCTACGGGCATATATGGTGATTTCCAATAAATCCTTTTATTATATTTCTAAAGGGTTATAATAATGAGCAGCTGTTTTATAGCTAGATGTCTGACTAAGTCGTCACACTTGATAGCTGCATCAGAATTCTTGTGTCCAGAGTGTGCAGATCAGGTAATAATGCCTCTGGCCTCTCTCTTTCTCCATGTCCATGAATATTGCCTTCGCTTGGGTGTGCTATGCAACAGCATCATATCTTGAACTCTGTACATTCAGAGGGTAGACCTTGAGCAAGAATAAAATGATGCAACCAGTTGTGAAGAAAAAGAATGTGAAACATTTCAATTAGCTATTTCTTGGATTCCCTAGATAACTAGTAGAAGAGGGGAAGTTTTAAACTTTTAAGGCAGTCTTAGTAAGATAGAACCTTCATTCTTAGACCTGTAGGAAAAAGTAAGGCTGGGGAAAAGAAAGAAACGCAAAAGTCCAAGCATAGTGCTAATTATTGTATTTTAATTTTTCCATTTACTTAAAGGTTCTCAGCCACCATTTCATTATCTCTTTTAGTTTACTTTACAGAGAATTTAACATGTCAAGAGAAGATCAACCAGGACAGGTTGGATTGTTTCTTGGAGGAGTTTATGGGCTGGAAGGTGACCTCATGGGAGCCATCCCCTAGGAATGATGCTCAACATTAAATAGCAAGACAGCCAGATAGAAAATGTGTCATTCCAGGACAGAGTTGGACTTTAACTCTGCTGTAAACTGGTATAAAATTAGAAAAAGTGAGCATTAAGTATTGACCTAGAAAGGCTGGAGAAAGCATATAATTTCATTAGATTACATTTACTGAATGGGGTAAGTTTTATACGGCACTACAAGAAAGAGGGGGACTATTATAGATTTTTATTTAAACTATTGGGGATAATAAGAAAGAACACCAAATAAAATGGCAACAATTGCTCTGGAGCTAGCCAGCGGTAGCTCTGTTTTATTTTCCCAGGGTAAAGACATTTGCTTAGAATGAAATGGATTTCTAAATAATTACTTTCATTCTAAATGAGTCTACTTAGGAAGAAAAAGCTATTAAGCCATCAATGTACCCCCCTTACCTAAGTAGTAGAACAAAATGTTTGCAAACCAAAGACCTCATTTTCAAAGGAGGACTCTCATTTAACAACCTTGCTTATAAAACCTCAATTTGTAAACATATACCAAATATTTACCTAAAAACTTAAGTTCCTGAAATATCACTTGTTTGGAGATAGGATTTTATAGAATATGATGCTATGTAAAGAAATATATTATAAGGCCACTTTGGTGGTGTTAAGAATTTGCAAAAAGACTACTGAATTTACACTTGTTTCAACACTCAATTGTATGAATAAATTAAGTATTCTAATTCCTCATTCTTGCTTTGCATATGTAAATGTGGTATTTTGTACTTGTGGAATTGTGTAGATAATTAGAGAGCTGGATTGTGAACCCAAAAATCAAACCTTTGAAAGGCACATTTGGCTGAGAAGAGTGGGACAATTTTTTCATCATTTTTTGGGCGGGTTATGAAAAAAAGAAAGTTCTCTAGGTCAACTTAAACTATGTTGTGGCAAACCTCTCAGAGAGAAATGGCAGTGTGTGGGAAGTAATGAATCAGGGAGAAAAAAAATAAGTGGTGATTAAAAAAAGGAGAGTGAGATTAATGTGGAAAGATGTTAAATGGTGCATGGGTGCCAAACATTTATTCTCTTGGACAGTTTCAGGAGCTTTATACTAAAGTAGAGGCTTAGGTCAAGGGCTGATTTATTCAATAAATATCTATTGAGTACCTAACAGGTGGCAGGAGGTTTTTAGGCTGGTAATTCAGGAGTGAACAAAACAAATGGAACTCAAGCGCAGTGGAGAGAAACCAAAGGATCACTGAAGGTCTGGAGACCATTAAAGTGTACTTGTAGTGTTGACGATGAGGGAAGCACATTTTTCAGTTTCTACCTTATTGGTTCTCTATTAACAGTGGAACTCTCTTACAAAATCTTTTGGAGCATTGCGTACCTCATAGGTTCCCTGGACTTTGCAATGCAAGGCTTGGGGTTCTAAACCACACTCAGAGAATTGTCCTTCTGAGTATACTTTGGCCATCCAGGTTTGGTGTTTCTCAACATGGCTAACAGAAGTTATTTAGCTTCTCCTAAGATCCAAGCATGGTAAGGATACAATGGTGATGAGATGTTTATAGATCCTGCCCTCATGGATCTTTGAGGCAAGTGGGAGAAACAGACATTAATCAGATAGTTAAAGAAACAATGATAATAAAGGGATTATAAACTATGATCAGAAATACAAGGGGCCTCTCACATTGTGCTGGGGCCTGAAGTGGAGAGTAGGGTTTAGCAGGGGAGTAGGAGAGAAAGGCATGTTCTAGAAAGAAATTAGTATATGGGAATTCCTGGGGCAGAGTAGGGCTGGACTGCAGACAGTGTTGGTGAAAATAGTAAGATTACGGTCAGGGAAGGTAGGCACACAGACAGAGCTGGGCTGTTGGGGATTTTCGGCAAGTACAGAGAGAAGTTCTCTGCTTCTATTCCAGAAAAGAGAGCGGGGCACTGGGTACATTTTTTCAATGCCAGGGGATTAAGCAGATTACAGAATGGGAATGGGAGTAGCAATTTGTTATAACATTCCAAGTTCAAACACAATATGATACTATTATGAAGTACCAACATACTATTTATGAGTTCATCCATATCCCATCATTTTCTCTATTTCATGGGCATAAAGGTGTGATTTGATAATACATTTCTAACAATGTAGCACAGTGCCTGCCTGGAGTATTCCTTAAAAAAATTGCTGGCAGATTAAGTTCAATGTAATCACAATAATTATCCAAAGAAGGCTTTTATGTATGTCCTGGAAAACCAAGGGTGGGGTAGGGAAGTATTAAAATAAATCACAACTGAATAATTTACATATACCCTTCAAAGTCCTAATTGCCTAAGTCCTAGAGAATTTTATTTTTCAATCACTGAAAAGTTGGGATAATTCAGAGGCATTTTTTCATATTAAAACATGAGACTTTATGATTGTGAGAATTTTGTCTGGATGGTCTATCTTCAAAAGGTGATGTTATCTGAGAAGAGTCTTCAATTCATTGATAAAAGTGAGTGATCTGGTATGTTTTTAGGAATATTTTATGTTCTAAACTCTGGTATCAAAACTAGTATTCTAACTTAACAACTCTATTTCTAGTTTTAGTTGGATGGAACTTTTGTTTAAAAATCTTGTTGGGTTTAAGACAGCAGTTTTCAAATGAGGATCAATATAAACCTGGAGGTACACAGACTTTACAGGAGCTACAAAGTTGAGACTACCTTTTTTCTTTCTGTTTTTACTTTATAAACACATTACATTTATTCATAAAGATATAGATTATATGTATTTCAAAGGTAAAAAGTAGAGCTAACATCTGAACATTAAGAGAGTTTCATGTTACAGAATAAGCTGATAAACAATGGATTAAAAAGTTATGAAGCACATATATTAGAATTTATGAATTGCTGACTTTACCTCCTTGATCATGCCATTACTCATCAATAATTATCTTATCATAAAGTATTAAATAATTAAGTTAGTATATGGAATGGACAAATGGATAGGTCGTTAGGACTGTAAATGAGATCCACTGATTTTAGAGTGGAATTTGTGTTGTTTACTTCAAGCTTTCTAAGATGAGTACATAAGGGATTAAAGGGAAATAATTTTACTTAAGTTAGTCATCATCTCATACAAACTCTACTGACCAAAATTGGCCAAAATAGAATTTATATATCCTTAGCTGAATTTTAAGATAGACATTAGATAATTTGCTCAAGTCTAAGTGATTATATTACATAAATTTTTGTCTGTAATAGCTATGATTTAAAACCATATCTTTCAATTTATTCTAAATTTTCAGTGGCAATGAAGCATGTCTCTTACAAACAGTAATTTGCAGCTACCTTTAAAGGAATCAATTACTTCTCATTAGGAAAATGATTTAGCTTTAACTGAATAATTTAAGCATTAAGGAAACAGGTTTCTTGGAGAATGACTATATATATGTACATACACACATATGTACATATATACACACATACATGCACACATATACATGCATATATTTTAGAACTGTTCTGGAGATAAATGATGAATTCTATCAGCTTTTCCACTGACACTCTGCTATAGGCATTGTAAGCTATCTTGTCCAGGAAGATTGTCTTTCAGGAGTTGAGAAAGAAATCTGTCATTCTGATTTTTAAACATACTCAGGAATCAGAACCAAGAGAAGATAGTGTTTTGACCCTAGATTTATGACTTAAAGATCAATTTTCTCACTATAAAAGTAATGTTTGTTATAAAAAATTTTCAAAAATACCAAGAAGCATAAGTAAAACTAACAATATATTAACATTTAGTTATATATCTTTCTACTCATTTTCTATGTATAGAAATTATATTCTTTCAGCATTAAGATCTTATTGTAGCAATTTGTAACTACTTTTTATTTTTATTAACACATCTTGATCATCTCACCATTGTGTTAAATGTTTTTTTCTACAAAATTATTTCTAAAGATTGACTAGTGTTCTGTCAGAAGGAGGTATAACTAAATAACTCTACATTTCACAGATTTGAGCAAATGTATGGGTCCTTTTCAAAGGAAAAACACAATTTCTCATACTCTCTCTAGGGCTGACATATTATTTTTATTATGTTGTTACCCTCTACTTTGAAATACAAAAATGGCATAAATTCTTCATGATGCTAGCAACTATAAAACCAATACAAATTTACATTTGAATTTAGAGGTAAAACCAATATAACTAAAGTACCAATAGTCCTTTAAAGTGATAGTTGATGTTTGATAGTACGTGATAGATGTTTTATACTTTCTTTCTTGACATAAATCATTTGATTTTGATCTTGTTGGAACATCATTTGAGTCACCATGAATATTATCATCATTCTGACACCTTTTAATAAACCCATTTTAAATCAATCCCCCATTATTTTCATGGGTCAATCAGTTTAATGGTGTACCTCAAAAAACAGTACCAATACACTTTAGACAAAAATTCTTTCCTCCTGAACTTACTCCTAATAGATATGAAGATAGCAACTTGAAGCATGCATGTGACATTGACAGTTATTTGCCAAGTTATAACTCAGTCCTTCCTTGACATTTCTCAGAACTGCGGTGACCTCTTTGTTCTTAGAGTACTTCAGGAGGTTAGCCTTCCCTTGGCACCAATGCTACCATAAACACAAACACAAACCTGGCTAATGAAATCATAGCATGGTTATTATAAAGTGGTCTACCAGACAGTCCAGAATATCTTTACCTTAACTTAGTTTAGAGATCATCAAAATAAAAACAATTTTAGAATCTGTTTTTTAAAAAGAAAAATAACTCAGACCCTTAAAGTATAAAGCTTTTGGGAGCCCAAAATTGGCCAGGTTCTCTTATTTCTTGATATCTAGTATATGCATTTACTACTGCTAGTACAACACATTATCACAATGTAGTGGTTAAAACAACACAAATTATTACCTTATAGTTCTGGAGGTCAGAAATCCTAAGATCAAGGTATTCCGGTTTCTTTTGGAGGTTTGAGGGAAGTCTGTTTCTGTTTCTGGCCTCTAATGGATGTCTACATTCCTTGGTTCATGGGCCCTTCTTCTGACTTCAAAGTAATCACTCCAACCTCTGCTTCTCCTTCTTCTTCTTATTTTTTCTTCAGTACTGGTGGTTGAACCCAGGGCTCGCACATGCTAGGCAGGTACTCTGCCACTGAGCCACACTCCCAGTCCCTTTATTATTTTTTATTTTTGAGACAGGGTCACTAAATTGCACAGGCTGCCTCTGGCCTCAAACTTGTGATCTTCCTGACTTAGCCTCCTGAGTTGCTGGGATTACAGGTGTGTGCCACTGTGCCCAGTTTAACCCCTGCTTCTGAATACCATTTCCTTCTAGGATTTTGATTCTTTTACCTTCCTCTTATAAGGACTTTTGAGAATACACTGGGCCCACTGAGATAGACTATGATAGTTGTCTCATCTCAAGATCCTTAACTTCACAACTATAAAGTACTTTTTCCCATGTAAAGTAACAAACTCACAGGTTCCTTTTTGTGGAGGCCATTATTCAGCCTTCTGTTTTTGAATACTAAACGCTTCCCTTATTATAAACAAGGCTGTGATGATGCATGTTGTTGTATTCATTAGTCATTACTCTTTCAGGATAAATTTCTAGTGCTGGGAATGTATAAATCACAGTGGGGTATGTACATTTAAAAATATTTTTTGATGAACAATGCCAACTTATTTTCTTGGAAGGATTGTCTGGAATGACGCTTCAGATACACTGCAGAAAATACCTTTTGTTGTCCTTTGATTACAGTGAGATTATTTCTTAAAAATCCTTTGTTATTTTATTAAAAACTTATTTTAGGATAATTTCATGTTGGTTATTTTGTTGATAACAAACATTGAAAACATAAATATGTTAATATAAATATATGTAATATATAAGAATTGAATTGGAAATTTTATTAAAGGATGTATTGCCCTGTAGGTGTTTACTTCATTATAGAGAAAGCATCTAACGTGTAAAAGTGATGTTAGGTTGTTAGGTGCCGTCGAGTCAGTATCCGACTCGTTGTTGTTGTTGTTAGGTGCTGTCGAGTTGGTATCCAACTCATAGCGACCCTCTGTACAACAGGGGAAACACTATTGTCAATGCTTCTCTGCTGTTCATAGGGTTTTCAATGGCAGATTGATTTTTGGGAGGGGGTTGCCAGGTCCTTCTCCCAAGCCTACAGCTTCTGGTGTTCCCAGGTGGTCTCCCATCCAGGTACTAACCAGGCCTGACCCTGCTTAGCTTCTGAGATCTGACGGGATCGGATGCCACAGGGCTACCGCTGCAGGCATCCGACTCATAGCAACCCTTATAGGGTTTTCAATGGCTAACTGTTTTGGGATTGCCTTGGGAGTGGATTGCCAGGCCCTTCTCCCATTTTTGCAGTGCTGGGAATTGAACTCAGGACCTCAGAGACTGCAGCGCAGCGCTCTACCAACTGAGCCCATAAAAGTGATATGTTTCTAAAATTGCAGCATCAGGAGGAAAATGTAGAATACTTTTGAAGTAAGGTTCACAACTCAGAAAGTTTAGCAGGGTGAGCTAATTGTTTAAATAGATACAAACATGTTACTGTTAAGGAAGAAATTAATTCAGCCCAGTGTGTTTCCTGTAGGAAGCCACCATGCCCTTCTAGCAGGGAGTTCCTGATCTACCATACTTGTGGGCCAGAGCTGCAACAGGCCATTTGTTTCTGCTGCACTTTGCTTGTGGTCTTCTCTCCAGGGGAGCAGTTTATGGCATATTTATATGGGTACTAAATAAGAACTATATATTTTGTTTAAATATTACACTAAATACTAGATATTTTGTCATTTTATCCTTGGCATTAAAAACAGGGATAGAAAAACTTTCTAAATAGGCAAAAATATGAAGGCTTTTTATAAATTGTTTTCTTACTGGAGGATTGAACCCAGGACCTTGCACATATTTTTCAAGTGCTCTACCACTGAGCTGCACCCCCAGCCCATTTTTTACTTTCTTATTTTGAGACAGGGTCTTGTTAAATTATACAGATTGCCTCTGACCTCGAACTTGCAATCCTCTTGCCTCTGCTGAGTCGCTGAGATTACAATTACAGGTGGCTCCCAAAGTCTTCCTTAATCCGCAGGATGGATGGGAAGTCTGAGGCCTGCATTATTAGCAGAGGGTCTAAAATGGTTAAGCTGAACACATGCTGTAAAATGAGTAGAGTTTTATAAGAGGCTAGATTTCATTTGCTTATAAAGCCTCTATCCTTTCTCCCTCCAAAGAAGACTAGTTACTGAGTTAGGAAATCCAGACACCGCCCTGAGGAAACCATGCAAAATATTGCTCTCAGAGTTTTGAGAGCCACCAATGTCCTTTCTTTTGTCAATCCCACTGGTGCTTTGCTTTCCCTGAAGACAAGTTTCAGTGGTTTTCCACCTTGAGGAAGAGAGCTGCTGCTTGGCCTATCGCTGAAGGATGCCTGGTAGAGAAAGCAGCTGGAGAGGAGGAAACTGGAAAGGGAATGCGCCTAAGGAGAAAGAAAGCTCAGGAATAAAAAGACAATGTGCATAGCCAGCCAGTGCAGCTTGCAGGCAGGCAGAACAGGGTGGGGGCTTTTGGCAATCTCTAGTCTCTTGGGTACCTTCATTTATTTAATGTTCTAGGAAGCTCTGATTTATTTGTACCATTTCAATGATATTGCGAGGTTAAAAATATGTTTCCCTGTGCATAGTAATTAACATCAGGCTCTGCAGTATGGAATATTCCAGGACTTAGAGAATATGAAGCATTCGCTGCAGCCAGCAGATGGTGGTAGTGTACCATAAAAAAGCAAATGAAGCAGGCTTTGCGGAGCTGGGAGGTTCAGTTTTGTTTTGCTTTGTTATTTAAGCTTGACAATATCCATCTATATATCCTGTGGGCGCACAGTGTTTGAGCCTAGTCTAATCTTAAACTTGTTTTATGATGATATCATTATTTTTTACTGCTACAAATTAACTGTCGGTTTCAATCTACCCCATATTTCAACTGCCTTCGGGGATCATCTTGTCAGTGATGCAGCTTTCCAATTTTATGACTGAGATCAAGAATGATTCCTTAAAGGCACATAGGAAACAATGAAATGCGCGAATATGAATGTGAGCTCTGTCTCATGGCCGACATTGGAGGTGTGCAGGAAAGGAAGGCAAGGGCAAATCACAAATGCCCCAATTCGGTTTGAAATTTGACTGCCTTGACATTTACTCAGGTGCGATCATTCCTTTAGGTGTGGATAGCGAATTATTATCAATGGAGCGAAATGGGGCTAGGTGAGTTCTCATCTTACCAAGTTATGTTCAAACACATGAAAATGTAAAGAGAGACTCCAGGGCATGCAAATCCTTGCTGATCACAGGAAATTCTTTTACTGAGACCTGAAGTATTTGCACGCAGTCATTTATTCATTCTTCCTTACCTCCATTGCTTATTGGATATCTACCTACTGGGTGCTTGCCCTTGTGCTGAAAAGTCCTTGCAAATTTACTGGGCAGAAGTTCCTGATTTCTGCCTGATTTTTTTTTTTCCCTCAGAGTATAAGGGCAAAAAGAGATTAGGATCCTCTTTATAGATTTGGCAGAGCACCATTGATTGATGATAAACTTGAAGGAGAAAGGGGTCATATTCCAACTTGCCCCAGTCAAAGATTTCCATCAGCAACACACAGCCATAAATCTGTTGCTGAATTCTGCTACCAGCAAGCACACTGTCCACATGTATACTGAGAGACAGGGAGAGATCCCAAAAGTCAGTAAAAAAGGCCAGGCTGTTCCTCAAATGTTAGATGGACAGTGTAAGCATGAGGTCAAGCTCCCTGCCAAATTATCCGCCGTCTACAGAATGATTGCTCCAGCTTCCTAAGTAATGTGATATCAGCCCCTAGAAATTGATGGTTTTCTATCAGCATTAATAACAATGGCTATTCGATAGCATGCCCAATATGGGCCATGCGGTTTCTAGGTGTTATTTTGATCCTACAACACTCATTCAAAGTTGAACATTAGTATAATTTTTATATATAAGATACTGAGGTTTTAAAAGGTTGATTGATTTTTCTTTGCCAAATTGTAAATGAAACCAAGATCTGTCCATGTTCCTCCCATTATGTGGTACTCCCTCTCTTTAAAAACACTGCCTGCTTTAACACTTTGGCCAGAACACATATGGGACAGAGAGAAAGGCAGAAACTTTAAGATTCATGCTGAGAAACTGACATCTGCAAACATGCCAAGAAGATGCAATACACAGGGACCCCAAAGTATCTCATCACTTGGTGTGCAGAGGTTTAGGATATGGGGCAACAAAATCAGCAGACATTTGCTGGAGGTTTAACCCACAGAAAAGGGATGGCTTGTTCTGAGCCAAGGCTTTAGAGCACCGTCCAGCCTGTGGAGTTAAAGGCAGAGAAGCAAAGCACAGTAAGAGCTGCTATGTCAGGAAAATCTTTGCTTGAATACAGGGTATAAAAGATGGATAGCAATGCATTGGTCTTTTCAGCCCTGCTCTCAGGCAAGGATAACAACATGAGCGGCAACAGCATTTTGAAACACAGACAGCCACCGATATTTATTTATAGAGAGAAAGTGTGCTAGGTGGGATAAATGCTTAGAAACACTTTGAACACTAAGCACAGTGCAAATGGGCCTGCTATTGATTCTTGGAGGAAATGTTCATGTCTGCCTCATGAACAAATATTACTCCTGAGACCACCGTTAACAAAATATTTAGTCTGGCCTCTCTAGGCTGCATTTACAAGCTCATTTCTCTCCCCTTTACGTTTTAGGGCTTTTCACTGGGATGTAAGTAGGCTCTGCAGCAGTCCCAGAAGACTTTCATGATAAGAGTTTCAGACAATGGGAAATAATCCTATGTGATTTTGCAGTAAGTTTTCATTGAAAGTTATGGTGGAAATGCTATTGAAGAAGAATGAGAAATTAGAGGAAATTAACATAAAAGGACATAAAGGCACATTAGGGAGTAACATCAGCTGGTGTGGCGGAACTTGGAATGTCCGGAAACAAAACTGTCAGACGCTGCTGTTGAGTTTTCGCCCCCAACTTGGCTTCTTTTTCGTATGCATATAATTCAATCTGTTGTGACTGTGGACACAGCCAAGTGTGGAGAACCACTTAGGGCAGTTTAAGAATCCATTAGAATCATTAGATCTCTTCTGAGCTACCCAGAATAATTAAATCTATGTCTAAGTGGAGACTGCCTTAGCTGCTGGTTTTACTGAACTTCCAGAAAAATTGAGAGGAAATTCTTATGCAAGATTCGCTCACAAATGCCTTCTAATGGTTTTATAAAAACATTCTACTCATCTCCAGTCAAAAATGGCTTCATATTTATGTCGCTGAAGGCTGTGTTTCAAAATGTATTATGACTTTCTTTTATTAATCTGTGAACTCAGGTTACCTATAGGATGGTTGGGAATAGAGGAGTCTGCGATTATAACATAAGTGATGTAAAAAAAAAAATCAAACTGCATATCTATTTGATTGCTCAAAGTTCCCAGTGCATTATCTGGATAGCCTGTCCATTTTTGTCTGGGTTAGTGTCAAAAGTTTTCAAACGCAAGTCCCTCCAGGGCAAGACTGATGTCATCCCCATCACTTTGAGAGCCTTAGGCTCCGAATCCAATAAGTATTTCTTGAGTGCCCATTATGAGACCGGAATTCTCAACTGGCACAGGGTGCTCCTACATTTAGAAATGGAAGCAGAGACGTGTTCCCCTGCATAAATATGTGCAAGGAATCAAAGCTCCCTCCCTCCCTCCTTCCCTCCCTCCCTCCCTCCCTCCCTCCCTTCCTTCCTTCCTTCCTCTCCCTATCCCTCAATCTCTTTCTCCAAGCTTGACTTTCTGCTCTTCTGATCCTGCAGAAGGAAGTGGGAGAAACAAGGCAGGGCATTGTTTGGAATCTTGAGCATACAATTCAGAGCTAAAACTGAAGTTAATATAAATGGGTCAGTGATAAGGTGCTTGCCATTGTGTGTATGGCTGTGTGGCTGACATTTGGCTGCATTTAACTTGGTTTTCCTTTTATTTTAATATCCTCATAGGAAATAAACAGGACATCTTCCCAATTACCACACCTCCTACAATCTCAGCTTCTCTTTTAGTCTCATGTTCTCCCAACAATAGCTTGGTGGGACTTTTGACCCTGTAGGTGTCTTCATGCTTTAAACTCCATGATATTTGCAGCCTGTGTAGGGGAACTGGGACCAAAGGTATCTATCAGTGCTGGGAGCCTCATGTTTATGTCCATAACTTGTCTCTGTGGAAATATTCTTGATATGCTATAAGGACATATGGAGTGTTGGCCTTTGGATAGAAATCATTTACATTTGTAGACTTTGATTGTATTATTATATCTTTTTTTTTTTTTTTTGAGGTACTAGGGGGTTGATGCATGTATGATTTTGCAAGTGCTCTACCACTGGTCTGCACCCCCAGCCCATTTTTTACTTTTTATTTTGAGACTGAGTCTTGCTAAATTATACAGGCTGCCGCTGGCCTTGAACTTGCAGTCTTCCTGTCTCAGCCTCCCAAATTGCTGGGATTACAGGCTTGTACCACCGCACCCAGTGTATTATTGTATCTTCTAATCCCTTGTTCTGCAAAATGTTGCCAAAGGTAGGAAATGAAGTACAGTGAAAAACGGGGAACTAGACCTAAGTCACTACTTAAAAATGTTCTAACTGTAGCAAGTCACTCCTTGTAAATCTTAGCATTTTCATCAGTTAAAATGAGCATAATAATTCTTCTCTAGTTTCTGTAACTTAGCTTAATATAACAGAAGTACAAGCCAGGCACTGTGGCACATGCCTATAATCCTATCTACTCTAGAGATGGAACTAGGAGGTCAAAGACAGCCTATGCAACGTAACGAGGTCCTGTCTCAAAATAACAAATAAAGAAGAGGTTATGGGCACAGCTCAATAGTAAAGTGCTTGCCTAGTATATGTGAAGCCCAGGGACCAATCCCCAAGTATTATGAGAGAGAGAGAGAGAGAGAGAGAGAGAGAGAGAGAGAGAGAGAGGATATTTAAAATCCCAAAGTGTATGGTTAGAAGGGGAAAAAAAATCACATTGATTAAGCTTTTTCTATGTGTGTCACCCGTGCTAAGGTAATACTATTACATGAAGATAGAGCTTTATTCTAAATATTTCTTAAATACTATTTGTGTACAAAACAGAACATCACAAGAAACAAGACAGTATTAGTTTTGTGGTTAAAACATTGCATTTGGGAACCAGGCAGATGTGGGTTCAAATTCTAGCTCTACAGTTTTGTGACTTTGTTATTTAAGTTGCCTATTTTCTCATCTGCAAAATGAAGGTGACATTTCTACTTCATGGAATTTTCATAGGGATTAAATGAGATACAGTATCATAAAATACCTGGCACAATGTGAGTATAAAATGAATGTGTTAGTTAGGTGCTGTGGAGTTGGGTCTGACTCATAGCGACCCTATGTACAAAAGAATGAAATACTACCAGACACTGTGCCAAACCCAGAACTATTGTCAGTGCTTCTCTGCTATTCATAGGCTTTTCAATGGCAGATTGTTTTGGGAGTGGGTTGTCAGGTCCTTCTCCCTAGCCTGCAGCACCTGGTATTCCCAGGCCGTCTCCCATCCAAGGAGTAATCAGACTGACCCTGTTTAGCTTCCAAGGTCAGGCAGTATTGGATGCCAGGATGCTGTGGCTACAGACAAATGTATTAATACAAAGTAATATATTCTTCTATCACAAAAGGTAATTTTATTTGCTTTAGGTGAAAAATATGTCCTCACTGAAGCTATTAATTCATGATTTAAAAAATCATAAGCAGGCTTGAGTTGCACATGAGAGAAATCTAGTTTCAGTCAACAACTTTTCCCACAATGACCCTTCCCCTGGAGGAATGGTGTCTTCCCAAATGCTGCTTAGAATTTGTGGCATCGTCAACTTTTGTCATAAGTTTCTGGCCAAAAGGATTTCTGTGGCATCTTATTGCTATGAGGCTCCTGCTATGTCAGGGCACCCTGAGTTCAAATCATGTGAGTTCCCTGGTGTGTGCTCTTTAGGGATGTGTCAAGGCCTGCCATGTAAGCCCCTGGACTTTGGAGATAGACAATCTGAATTCAAATCCTAGTATTACCCATTATTTGCTGTGTGGATTTCAGAAAATGCTTAACCTTTTAAACCTCCACCATTTCATCTTTAATAAGTAGATAATAACAATAAAGAATTTTTAAAGTTCTTCCATGTGCCAGATTCTGTGCCCAGTGCTTTACGAACTAATTCACTTAACCCTACAACATCCTGTGAGGTGAGAATTCTTTTTTGAAGATGTTTTTTAATGATGTAAGAAAATTTGACATGAAACCTATCCTTTCAAAAAATTTCTAAATGTACAATATAGTTCTGTTAACCTATAGTTAACACAAGATAGTTAGCACAAGATTTTCAGCAGATCTCAGGAACTTATTCATCTTCCATGGTGCAAAATTTATACCTTTTGAACAATAGCTCCCCATTTTTCCCACCCCTTAGCCCTTGATACCACCATTCTTTTCTGTTTCTATGAGTTTGATTATTTTAGGTGCCTCACATAAGAGGAATCATACATACTTGTCTTTCTGTAACTGGCTTATTTCACTTGCTGAAATGTCCTCAGGTTCATCTATTTTATTGTAAATAACAGGAGTTTCTTTTTTTCCTCTAACAACAAGGCTGAATAACTTCTCATTGTATGTGTATAACACATTAAAAAAATCTCTTTATCCATCAATGGACATTTAAGTTGTTTCTATCTTTTAGCTATTGGGAATAATGCTGCACTGAATGTGGGAGTGCAGATATCTCTTTAAGACCTTGAATTGAAGCAAGTTGGGGACCATCTTTAATATCCATTTACAAATGAATAAACAGAAACATGGAGGGGTTACATACACTTTTGGGGGTTACATAACCAGTGAGTGTTTCAGCTGGGTTTCCATGTACCAACTAGTCAAGAGCTTGTATTGTGGAAGTGAAAACACTTGAAATCTTCACAGTACCTGGCACCTGTAACAAAAAAATAGGTGTCAACAGATATTATTTACTATTTTCACAGCCTCTGGCTTTAGAATTTTTGACCATCTAGCTTTTGAATTTTCCTTGGTTGCATTTCTGAAGAGGTGAAATTTCCTGAGACTGAATTCAGACTCATTAAAGAGGTAAACTTATTGTTTTTAGGTGCCATCGAGTTGGTGATCGACTCATAGTGACCCTACGCACAATAGGTGAAACACTATTGTCAGTTCTTCTCTGATATTCATAGGGTTTTTAATGATGGATTGATTTTGGGGAGTGGGTTGCTGGGTCCTTCTCCCAAGCCTACAGTATCTGGTATTCCCAGGTGGTCTCCCATCTAAGTAATAACCAGGCCCGACCCTGCTTAGCTTCAGAGATCTGATGGGATCAGACACCACAGGGATACGGCTGCAGGCAGAGGTAAACTTGGATAGTGTTAATTCAGGAAATCAGTTCTAATCTTAGATTTCTATTAATCCTGGCAAAATTTTAGTAAGAAGATTTCTTCTTCTAATCTTTTCCACCTTCCCTCTTCTTATTAGCATTTCAAAAATGTATTCACTGATCCCCTGCAAACATACTAATTTTAAAAATAAAATATTACTTTCTTGCACCAATAATAAACTAAAAAAGTCTGCCATTCACTCTTTCAAATCAGAATTCTAATCCCCAGATAAGATATATGACCTCTATGTAAATATGGACAAATTTGTAGTGACCTTCAATACCTCCTCTGGAAAAGGTCAGAACATAGTTGTGACCACTCGACTCTTGTCACTGAGCCCTGATAATAAATAGCAGTGAACTGACCACGCAAATGCTTAAAGACGGAAGGGTCAATGAAAGCTAATTATAACTTGAGGGTCTTCTGTTGATTTCATGAGGCCAGGGCCAGAAGCCTTTGCAAAGCTGGAAATTTGCTCCCAGACCAGTCTACTTTTGGGAAACTGTTTCTTTATGGATATAGGATGGAGCTAAGGCATAAGAGGAGCATGCCAGAGTGAGCATTATATGTGCTTATAGCTGTCCTGTGAGCGGAAGTCAATCTACCATTCTCCTTTATATCCTCTGCTCCCTGCTTTGCGATTTTTCACTGTAGCAAGTATTCTGCTTCTTTCCCATCAGAGAAAAATGCCTTTTCTTATCTTTAAGGTGTCTCAATTTGGTGGAAAATAGAATTGAGTCCACTGCCCACTCCCTGTTCCAGGAATGTTGTTCTCAAAATAGGAAATATATAATATGTAGGCTGTGTGGCTAGAATTAGGTTGGATCAGTATGAAACAGGGAGATTTGTTTGCCTCAGAAAAAAATCTCCCACTGCCTTTGGCTGGCTGCAGAATCCAGGACAAATATCTGGACTCTGAGCTATAGAAATCAAACCATCCCTGGTGGATTATTATAATGACCCTCTCCATGGATTCCTACATGCCCTTTTAACAAAGCCTTTTGTGATCAAACTGGCATTTCTAGTTGAGATTTGGAAATCATTATATTTAGTGCCTTCTCATTGATTAATTCAAAAGAGAAAGAAAGGGACTTTCCAATAGAGACAGGCAAATCTTTTCTTTCCTTTTTTTTTTAATGCATTCAGATATAAAGCTTACTGTTTTTCAGATATCCGAATGAAATTAGTCACTGCAAAATGGAGAGTAGGAAAGTAAGAAGTGAAAAATGATGTATCTGAAGTTTTTTGTGGCTTGCAAAACACCCATCTGAGTAAAAATGCTATCAAATTTGTTGTTATCCAGCCTTTGGATTCGTATTTCCCATCTACCTGTAGGCTTAGATTTGTTGTGCCTGCTTCAGAATATCCCAGAGCAACACTGAAAATGGGGATCACTCCAGCTTTCCAGTACAAAGTCTGGGAGGGAAGAAAGGAAAAATCACTCTTGGTATATTTAGAATTTGTAGTGCCTACAGTGGAGAAATGGAGGGAGTCGGAAACCATTGCTGAAATACATATTTCTCACTGGGTGAAGGATTTCCATGAAACAGAGCTCATCAAATGCAAACAAAATTTGTGCCTTAAGGAAGGCAACTTTTTTTTTTTTGGATTTAGGGGTTGAAGCCAAGGCCTCACACATGTTTTCCAAGTACTCTACCATTGTCTGCACCTCTAGTCCATTTCTTTTAATTTTTATTTTGAGACAGGGTCTTGGTAAATTGTGCAGGCTGCCTCTGGCCTCGAACTTGAGATCCTCCTGTCCCAGCCTCCTGAGTCTCTGGGATTACAGGCATGTGCCATGGTGCCTGGTGGTAACTTCTTTTTGTGCCCCTAAATCCCTTAACCAGAAACTTCATTCTTCCATTAAAAAAGAATTGTGCTTTGTGAGCTATCAAGTCTATTTCTTTGTCTTCAAGTTAGATGTTAATGTTCTGCCTTGTGCTCTTAATAGATATTCTCAAAATTGGCAGTTTTTTTTATTTGATTTTTTCATGTAGGAAGAAGGGATAATTATGAATTGAGGGCACCAGAATAGGTTAAGGATACATTGTGTCAGGGGTTATAGATTGTTAACAAGCAAAGGAAGCACAAGTCATAGGGCATAATACAATTAAAGGCAACTGGGCAAGATTGCCAGCCATTTCATCCCAATGACTTCACCTGTTGATACCAGAGGTGACCCTTTCCAGTCTGTCAAAAAAAATATGACAAAGCCCTGGGCATTTTTCTAACTTCTGAGTGAATTGCAGTTAGCAAGTGTAGTGGCTGCTGTGGGTGCCCTGCCTTTGCCAGGCCCACGTCCCCTTTTCCACATGCTGTGAGGGTTGGCTGCTAATGACCCACAGCTGCCCCCTTTTCTAGAGAATCACTGATGGCGGCTGCATCTCCTGTGAGGTTATGATCCTCACCCCGACTAAGGGCAGCGAGTGATTGATGGATATGGGGCTACAAGTGGTGCCCTTGATCAAGGGATCAATAATTAATTTTGCTTTGTGATCTTCTGGATCAGGCCAAGACTAGCCTTTATATGGGACCATATCCTTGCTGAGATTTTCCTCTTTCCTGTCCTGCTTCATAACCTCCCTTACTGGCTTTCTCCTAAGAGCACACTTTAGTGATTCTCATGTACCAGAACTACTGTTCCAGGCTCTGAATTTAGGGGCCAGGACCTAGGAAGGCAAGTTTGCCCATATATTTTAATTTATTTTGTCCTGATGAAATCAGTAAAACACTATTATCATTAACCAGAATTCCACTAGAAAACAATAGACTATTCTCTCCAAATTGTTGACGTTTGTTCTATTGACCCTTAATAAGCCTTTGAAAGAGAAAAAGTTCATTTAGCTCAGTAATATTCTCTGTGCAGCCTTTATCCATCAGCTTACACAGAAAAAGCATGGTTGGCAAAGAATCAAAGTTATGAAGGTTGGAAATTTAAACTTTGTGACTGATTCCTGTGCCTTTTATCCCTACCCCAATTTTGTTAGTTTGTCTAGGATTTGACTCTATTTATAGCAGTCCTCTTAAAAGCTTGGCTTTTCAAATCAGAATGATGTTCTGCCACAATAGGAATAATTATTATGGTCTTCGTATATGATAGTCATCTGGGTGACACAGTAAAAGATTTTCACTTGGAATTAAACAGTCCATCCAAGTCTGAAATGATATGTATTTTCTGGGCCCTCTGTAATTAGAAATGTGATTGTATAAATGTCTGAAAATCTGTTCTGTTTTAAAGAAATTGGCCTAGAGCCTGTTCCAATCCAGACACAAAATTTGCAGAATTTGAAGGTCTCCTTGTATTGCTACCAGTTTGTGATATGAGGGTGGGCTGATTCAGCAGCTGGGAGAATAGTGATTCTAGCTGACAGGATCAATCCTCTGGGAAATGTCAGGTTGACCTCATTGTTTAGAAAAACAGAGTAGAGAGGTGATGGAAAAGGATACTGGGACAAAAATATTTTAAAGACATTACCATTTGTCTTAAGGGAGGAAGGATACATAACTTCACCCTGGAGAAGTTGGGACCATTTATACACTTCAGAACTGTGTTTTGTACCAGACATAATGTCCACGCATGTTGACTGAAGCACCAAATTGTGTATTACTGATTCTCAATGCTATATTTCAGTCTAAAGAGATTGGCTCTTTGTTTCCACCATGTTATTGCTTATTTATGATCAATACCTTCTAATTAATTCTAAAACATTCTTTTTAAAGCAAGCAGGTGCTTGCTATTTTCTATTTAGACATCTGATGTTCATTTTGGTTCAGTTTCTTTATGTTTATAAGGGATTTTTGCTGGATTCATAGAATGTAAAGTTGTTATCATTTGATCTTTGAATGGGATGCATCCATTTGAAGGTCAGCACTAGAAATTCAGGAAATTGCTTTTAATTTTATATAATTTATGGTTTATTTGTGAAAGCCACAGAATTTTACATTCTAAGACTATTTCCCAGGGATTCTGTTTCAAAAAGACCACTGCCTTTTAAGGGAAGATGAATACATTTTGTTGTTCTTATTGAATTTCAAAACAAAAAAGGTTGAAACTTGCCATTTATTCCTAAGAATGTAGAGGTAATTATTATAGCAGCTAATGTTGTTGTTCAAAATTCTTTCTCTGCTTTCATATGATTATCATACCACTTGAAAGTGTGTTAGTCACTTTTTCCATTGCTGACAAATATCTGGAAAAAAAAAACAGCCTTAAAGGGAGGAAGGACTTATTTTGGCTGATAGTTTCAGGGTTTCAGTCCATATTAGGTGGATCCATTGCTTCTGGGCCTGTAGTGCGATACAGCATCATAGTCCGTGGAGCTTATGGGAGAGGTTATTCACCTAATGATGGACAGGAAGCGGGTGGGAAAGGCAAGCTACACCCCCCAAGGACAGTCTCCCAATGACTTACTTCCTCCAGCTAGACCTCACCTAACTAAAGTTTCCAGAACCTCCCCCAAATAGTGACACCAGCAGGGAACTCAGACTTCAACAATGAACGTGTAGGGCTCATTATTTCTTGTCCTTTTCTAAAACTCATCCGTGGTTCCTTGAACTAGAGCTGAAACTAGAATTTAACTAGTAATCCTAATCTCTCTGAAGTTGTTTATCTGAATAATCATATGGTTAGAATAATAGGTTAAGCCATTAAGGCAGATTAATCACTTGTGAATAAGTAACTATTTTTATAGATATAAATGTGAGTGATAAATGCAAAAAGAGACCACTGGCATAATGGACTACTTAACAGATAGATAAACCTGAATTATACATGCTCATAAAAAGGAAAAGATAATCTAAGGATACTTTAAAAATAACCGGTATATGTTATTAACCTGTACTTACACTACCTTAGAAAAAATGTTCATCTATAAAGAAAATGTTTAAGATGGACATCAAAATTAATTTGAATTCTCTGAGCTTCCACCAATTAGTTACATGGAGAGATCATCCAGAAATATTTGGGGTGTAAGAAGTCAGTGTAGAAATACACTTATAGCTGCAGTTAATTCATGGAGCAAGCTACAACTAGATAATAGTGAATTCTCTTTAAACAGAAAAAAAAATGCAACACTATGACAGCTACAAAAAAAAAAAAAAAAAAAAAAAAAAAAAAAAAAAGAAAAGAGAGAAAGTTCCTAGCTATCAGATGGTCTTTGCAACATAGAATGGTAATTATTTGATTGTATATGTATAATATTTGCTAAATTAAGTCATGAGGATTCCCAAATGATATAATGTGAAATCTATTATAGCTGGACTGAGAAAGGATGAAACTATATGTTGGAAGGTTACCTGATAATCTTCTTCAGGGGCATCTTTAGGATGTCTAGAGCCCCCAGCAAATCTTTTTTTGTGGGGATTCTGTCTATATAAATTTGATTTAAAAATGTTATGAAATTCATGGACCTATGTGAGATATCATAATTTTCCATAAAGCTTCAGTATAATGAGTAAAGTAGAGCTATTTACACATTTGCTTATTGTCTAATCATTGCATGTAAAGCTTAGCTAGTTGCCAGTCATTGTATCTTCTTGTTCTTTATAGTCCAGTGCAAAGTTCCTCACTATTTTTGTATCTCCCATCAAGTACTGTTATTATTCATGATGCCATGGCTCTTCACATCCTGTTTGTATTGAAACAAAATAGAACTTTTTGCCATTGCAATTCTCTAACACCATTTATTTAATGCTGATTGCATCATTACTCATGAGGCTGCATCATACATCATGCCACCTGTGAATACTGGTTTCTCATGACTATCTCAACACTTATTATGGTGCTTTGTTGATAATGGCCACAAATGCAAATCTTATCCAGCATATGCAGGGTATAATGTGAATTATAAGTTATGTTGGTGGTCATGTTAAATCCACTATTCAGAGTTATAGCATAAACGCAGAACAATACATTTGCCAACTCTGTCTTCTCTAGACCTCTTTAGCTGGTGACCTCTTCATTCCCGGAATGTTATCTCTTCCAGAGTTGGCTGTACTTCCGGCTTCCAACACTTCTATCAGTGAGGAAGATAGGTGAGAGACCTATCTTCCTATGGAAGATAAGGAAAGGTCCCATTTGCACATGAAATATTCATCCCTTGTCCAACATGGCTTAAGACCAGGCTGGCAGGGTATAACATCAATACATAATGCAAAGCAAGAGATAGCATATATATGAAGAGTCACTGGGTATAAGAGAACAAGTATCATGAAATTCATGGAGTAACTAGGCAAGGCCATACCCAGAATGTGGCCTAACACATGGTGTAGAGCCTATGAAGGAGGTACACAGGACAGCCCCAGATAGAGGACACTGGCTGTCACCCTGTTCTCTTCACAGCTTTAGACTGCAGAGGTGGCCCTGCAGTCTAAAGAGCTATTATACCAGCACATACGTGTGGCCCAAGTCCAGGGAACAGCGGAGCCCTGAACTTATCGTGTGCCCTTTAGAATTGACAATTACCCAAAATCAGATTGTTAGCTCCATCCCAGAGACCTCACCTCGTTTGTTCTTTTACAGTCTCCTGAACAGGATACTATGCTGGCCAGTAGAGTTTTTCTCCTGGAGGTTTTTGAGATATCTGGTTTACCCTATGTACAGAGTAGAAGCTACTAGAGTGCTCTGTAGAGGAGAAATGAGGCAAAGGTCCTGGCCTGGTCTAAGGCTTCCTATTCAGATGACATCGCTGGAAGGGGCTGGTCAGGCAGCAGAGGAGAACTTAGCAAATTTCTTGGAAGATGCTTTCAGGCATTGGGCCCGCTGAGGTACAGGATCAAGCCAGGGTCCTGCTTGCCTGGGTTTGAGAGCTGCCATACTGGATCTCAGGCTGGGATTTAGCTCAGTTGGTAGAGTACTGTTCCAAATTCAATTCCCAGCACCACAAAAACCGGAGAAGGATGTGGCAATCCACTCCCAAGGCAATTCTGAAGATAATCAGCCATTGAAAACCCTATGAGGGTCGCTATGAGTTGAACACAACTTGATGTCACCTAACAATAACATACTGGATCTCAGCTTCTCTGTTGCTGTTCCTCTCACTAACAACCTGGGGTTTGTTCTTAATCTGCTGTTAAATTACTACTGTTTCCTTCCTGATGTCCCGGTGGGCAACCTTCACAGATGTGCTTTTAAGATCTTTCTATGGCAGAAGTGAGGAAGAGATTTTAAGAACAAATGGCCACATTCTTACAGCAATAACATAAATTCATAAGCACTAACATGATGGGTAACAGCCCATCTTCGTCTCAGAATAGTGGATTAAGCTCTGAGAAGTATTGAGCTCATGGACTCTGCACCAAGAAAATGCTCATGCAAGTTGAGGCCATTATTATTGCTTACTGTGTTTTCATTTAAATTGATCAAAGTAGAGGAGCTTGTCACTTCAGTAGAAAAAATTGAATATATGAGTTTTGCAAGAGCTTCTGGAATCAGAAGTTATGACTACTAATGTAAATTTATTTTTAAGTGTCTAGTCCTGTTTAAAGAGCAATGTAAAGTGGTAGACATCTCTTTGTCTTTTGTACTTAAAGGAAACACATGAAAAATTGGTATTCTAGAGAGATAGATCAAACATTATAGTTTAAGAATTTTGGAATGATAATAATTAGAAAGACATGCATCCTTGTGAAAAAAAAATGTAATACTTCTTGTTTTCATGTTGCTATGGAGGAAAGATAATGTAATGGTCAGCGAATGGAACTTTATTCCTTCTCTGAAGCATAGATAAAATCCAGACTTCAGTTTAATCTGATTTCTTGTGCTTTTGTATTTTTCTCCTCTTCTTCCTTTTCTCCTTTTTCTCTTTCTCATTTTTCTTTATGGTACTCTTCCAAATCCCATTGAAGTCCTATTGTGTAAATAGATCACTTCCTTCAGGAATTGTTATTTAAATTTGCTTTACAGTAAAATTAATTGGCTCTGTCCCCATACAAGGACTCCTGGAGAATCCATCTGTTCTAAGAGAAGTAGACGTTTCAGGTAGACTAATGGGCCTGATGCAAGTTCTGTTCACAATTTAAAAACTTTGAGAAACAATAAATAATCTGTGTCTATTTTAGGGGTGATTCATTGCTGATCTCTTTGCTTATTCTTATTTAACTATTAAAGAAATAAAAAGCTTCTCCTATGTAGTTGTGATAAAGAGTAAGCAGATTCACATTTGTCACTAAGGAAAGGCCTCAGAGATTAAATTACAAAAGCAATATGATACTGCTTATTTAAATTTAAAGAGGAAACATAGGGATGCATATGCATTATATGCACACACACACACACACACACACATATATCTATATCTATATCTATATTTCTTTTTTTCTTTTCCACCCCAAAAGGATGCAGAAGAAAACTGTTAACTGTGGTTGTCATTGAAGTATAGTATAGGATTGGGAGAAATGGGATATAAATAGGTTGTTTAGCTACCATGTAACATCTTTTTGCATAATTTCAATGTCAATGTCTTTATCATGTTCCTTTATGGAATAGGCAAAATTCTCAGATAGCCCCCAAGATTTCCCACCTTCTTAGAGAATATGCATTGTATAATTCCAAGGTCTATGAATATGAGATGTTTTATGCTTGTGATTTTATGATGTTGTACAGCAGCGTTTACTTTTAGAGAGATGATCCAATGGGCCTTAGTCACAGGAGCATTTAAAGGTAAGTATTTTTTCTGGCTGGTTGAAAAAGACAAGGAAGTCAGAGTTTCTAAGCAGAAAATGGACTGGATGTGCCATTGCTGACTTGCAGATAGAGAGGAGTCCATGGTCAGGAATATAGGTAGTCTCTAGGAGCTTAGAAAATTCACCAGCTGACAGCCAGCAAGAAAATGGAGTGCTCAGTCCTATCACTGCTGGGAACTAGATTCTGCCAACAGTGAGCTTGGAAGCTGACACTCTGATTGCAGCCTTAGAATGACCCAAACAGACAACCTAACCATATCATGCTGGAGTTCTGACCTACAGAATTGTGAGTGAATAACGAATGCTGTATATGTCATTAAGTTTGTAGGAATTCTTTCCACAGCAATAGAAAACTAATATCAGCCAGGCATGGTGGTGCATGCCTGTAACCCCAATGATTTGGCAGGCTGAGGCAGGAGGATTGCAAGTTTGAGGCCAGAGGCAGCCTCTGTAAATTAGGGAGACTTTGTTTTAAGATAAAAAATAAAAAAGGAGGTAGGGGTGTAGTAGGTAGCGGTAGAGTACTTGTAAAATATGTTCAAGGCCCTGGATTCAACCCCTAGTACCTCAAACCAAAAAAAAAATGAGGAAACTAATATTAGTTTTCAGTAACATCGTACTTAAGTAAATGAACAATTATAGTTATCAGGGCAATAAAATTATGATTTGATAAAATTATGATTTCCCCCAGTTATATTTTTAATTAAATAAAAACCATTAATAAATGTAACAACATCAACAACAACAACAATAATAAACCCAAAGCACATACTGTAAGGGGAACATACACATTGCCAAAGTTGAATATAAGTTATTGTATATAAAGGGAGTCATATTTTCTCATTGATTTCCATGTTTTATTTTTATTTACTCACTCCTGGCTTATCCTAGAAAAAACATTATATGACATTATAAATCAACAATAGTTTTTTTTTTTTTTTGAGTGAATATACCCTTAAAACCAACCAAACGTTAAAAAACAAGCCATTTTGAGAAATTTTGGCAAGGGAGCAGGTAAGGCAGCAATTTGTTTTGGGGATGCTGAGACTCCAGGGTGGAAAGGCCATGGCTGGTTCACTCCCATCTACCCAGTACCTTCCTCAGGTCTTGGCATACAGTCTGTGGCTAATACTTGCCTGTCAACTAAGACAAATGAATGGACTTGCTGTCAATGTCACCTCTTAAAACCTTACAGGTTTCCTCTACTCAGTCTCGTCCACCATTTTGTTTCCTATTTCAGAGCAAAAAAAAAAAAAAAAACCCCTTCTATCCTTGTGTATTTGTGTTCCTTAAATCCAAAGACCTACCCTTCCATAGTTTAGCTTCCTTCCCTCTATATCATGTACATTTATGGTATTTGCTGTTCGGTAGCTAGTTTAGGCATTAGCAGGCAATATGAAGGAAAGGGGGATTGAAAATGGCTCCTGATGTTCTACCACAATGAGGAAGCAACATGCATCTCTGAGGACATGGAAAGGACTTTTTCAAATGGGTCCCACACCCTATCCATGCCATTTGGCCACTTACAAAACAAAGACCCTAGGTCCATGTCTCATTAGGCACCCAGAGCAGGTGCCCAGGGCTGATGTCATACTGGGTGTGCCCTACTTTGAATAAAACTGGAAGGAACATGCACCCACCCTGTTCACTTCCATGAGCACTCTGCCTCTGTACTCCTCATCCTCTGCTCTTCTGCTCTTCTCTCTTCTCTCTCCAGTAACCCCATGCATGCCTCTCCCTTCCCTTGGTCCCCTATCTTTTCTGTCTTTCCAAGACAACTTGCCTTCTAAAAGCCTACTTAACTCTTCCTGTTCTCTGGCTTCTTTACCTTCCCTTGGGGAACAGAAATACCCTTATGCCGATTCACCCAGGGAACATAGGTTTTTCTAATTGCCTTTCCAGGTTTACCTAAGCTTCTTCAGGTGCCTCAGTTTTCCCTATAATTATCTCTTAGGGCTGTACTAGCTTTAATCAATTCTATCTGTATTTTCTACTATAATTTATATATTAGGTATAAATTCCTTTATATGCCAAACACAAAGACTGAGGTTTTGCTGCCAGATTCCTGGTCCTGTGCTCTAAAGCCACCTACTCGTGCTCCCTGCATCTCCCCAGTAACATCTGCTATGGTATGAATAGCTGTGATCCCCCAAATTTCTAAGTGGAAATCTACTCCCAGTGTGTGATGGTATTAGGTGGTAGAGTCTTTGGGAGGTAATTAGCCCATGAGGGCTCCACTCTCCTGAGTGGGATTACTACCCTCATAAAAGAGGCCTTAGGGAACAGCCTTGCCCCTTCCATCATCTGAGGATGCTTTGTGAAGGTTCCGTCTCTGAGCCAGAAACTAAGACCCTCACCAGACAGTGAATCTGTTGGCACCTTGACCTTAGACATCCCAGCCTCTGTAAGAAATAAATTTCTATTTTTGTAAAAGTTTCCTGGGTTATGATATTTTTGTTATAGCAGGATAAAAGGACTAATAACTGAAATAGTCAAGGTACAGTAACTCCATTTAATGATCTTGGTGACTGCTTTGCAAATAATTTCCATAAGGCCAAGGATTTATTTTCCTTTTAAGTTGTCTGGTCCCTCTTGCTTTGCTACTATACATTCAAATTCTTTCTGTAGGGAATTCTCAGCTCTTTTTAAGTCACCAATAGAGAGTTTCTAAATAGCAAAGACTTAGTCTTCTGCTTTATCTGCAGATGTGCCTGGCACATGTACATGCCCAGGAAGTATAACTAAGCATAACTAATAATAAAACAAAATGAATAACCAAGTACTGTTGTACACACCTGTAAACCCAGCAACCTGGGAAGCTGAGGCAGCAGGATTGCAAGTTGAAGGCCAGATGAAGCCTGCAAAATTTACCAAGACCCTGTCTCAAAATAAAAAATAAAAAGGAGGTGGTAGGTACAGCTCAGTGGTAGAACACTTGTCTAGCATGCTCAAGGTCCTGGGTTCAACCCCCATGTACTACAAAACAAAACAAACACAAACAAGAAAATCAATATCTATATTGAGGAAATGTTTCTTTCAGATAAAAGTTCTCTGTGATTATCAGACAATTCAGGCCCAACTAATTTTATTTAATCTCTGAAAAATCCACCTACAAAGTAGTTGGAAAGACTTTTTCAGCATCTTCAATAAAAGAGTGATTGCAGAAAGAAGAAAGTGACCTAAAGATTCTAGTGAAATTATACTTGGTATGCTTCACTCTCCCTTTCTCTAGTTAATCTCAGGAGTAACCCCACAAGCTATGATATTGCTTTTCTCTGTACCTCTATGGAGTGAAGAGTTTCTTTTTTCTATGTTGTTGTTAGGTGCTGTGAGATTGGTCCAACAGAGCAAAACACTCCCAGATTCTGTGCCAGGCACACAATCAATCTTTTTCATGTTTAAACTCATTGTTGCAGCCACTGTGTCAATCCACCTAGTTGAGGGTCTTCCTTTTGTTCATTGACTAGAGATTTAAAATCATCAACTTAAACTCCCTAGAAAATGTGATTTTCTAAATAAAGGCTCATTCGCTAGAATATGCTGCCTTTCTCTGTATATCTTTACAGTCATGGAGACAATTAACATGCAATGAACCATAGAAACACAGCTAATCCTCATGCTTGCTTAGAATTACAAGTGATTGTAAGCATGAAAAACTTCTCCTTTACAAAGGTCATCTTAGCCCTGTGCTATATCTGTATCAGTTTCTTTCCACAACTCTGAGCTCTGAAGGCTCAATGTAACATTAAAAAAAAAAAAAAAAAAATTGAGCCATGCTCTTTCCCTTTTGTACCTCATTATCAACAATGAAGAGTTCAAGAACAAGAGTATTGCCTGGCAATTTTGCCATGATATATAACAGAACAGAATACAGACTTGCTTTTTGTCATCTCTAAGGCCTCTAACTTATGGACAAAAGTAGATATTTTTCAAGTGAAACAGAAATGGGAGTCACATCACAGGCTCAGTGAACCAACAATAACGACTCCCTGGACATGCAGGGATGAGGCAGGAGATCCCCAAGTGGCTGGCAATGTTGAAGACAAGGAGTGGTGCTTCCTCACAAAGAACACATGACCACCTTTTAGTGTGATTGGCTACTGTGTCCTCAGTGCATTAACTATGCAGCATTAACAGCAGTTTATTCACAAATCTGGTAAGCAGAAAGCGGGAAACTTCTTCTAAGTGCTGGCAAGGGTATTTTTGCATTTTATGTTCCCAAGGAAGGTTTTTGTGCTTTCTTAAGGCAAATCCAGCTGGGATTTAGCTCAGTTGGTAGAACGCTGCTCTGCAGTCTCTGAAGTACCGAGTTCGATTCCCAGCACTGCAAAAATGGGAGAAGCGTCTGGCAATCCACTCCCAAGGCAATCCCGAAACAGTCAGCCATTGAAAACCCTATTGAGGGTAGCTATGAGTCGGATATCGACTCGATGGCACCTAACAACAACAACAACAACAAGAAGGCAAATCCAATCCTATTACTAGCTTTCTCTTGTGTCTATGCCTCTAAGAGGGCAAAGAGAACCCTAGACTTTTCATTTCTATAGAGCAAGAGTCAGAAACTGATGGTTCCTACCTGGACCACATCTAGCTAACTGACATTTGTATTTGGCTCACACGGTGTTGAAAATGGTTTGAGCTAATTGCCAAAAATTAAAAGCTAGGAGATTTTTATGTAAAGAGAAATCTGAATTTTGCCTCTTTCTGAAAGAAGTCTGGATATTGGCAACCCTGGGCCTGGTTTCCCACATGGCAAGTGCAGTTGGGCAGTGTTTGTGGTAATAATCCAGAGTGGCTCCTAGAGCATACTTAGCTTCTGTGGGAATTAGGAAAAGGCATTGCCTCTGAGTAGATGAATTGTAAGGGTGCCCCAACAGAAAGCCCACATGCAATGGCTGTGTCACAGTTGCTACCACCTTCTTGGCCATTTTACTCATGCCTGAGCCCTTCAGGCATTTGGGTTTGTGACCACTCTGCCAAAGTCTTTGGAGGAGGTTGCTGCCTGCAGCATATATCTTGATGAGTGAAGACTGGCCTAAAGGGTTTTCTTTGATTTCTTGCCCATAGAGATGGAGACAGGAGCATTTTTTGACCTAGCTTCCTATTTTTCCTGAGAAGAAAGCTGTATGATTATGCAGAAATTATCTTCATAGGATAGGTCTCTATATCTTCATGGTTCACCCTACTTTCAGACCACATTCACTCCAGTCCTACACTGGTTTGCCATTTGCTCTTTTTATCAGCCTATGAGAGGCTATGTCTGAGCATAATGTAGTAATTTCTCTGGTTCAACACAGGAATATGATTTTGTTAACATAAAGAACTGGAGGCAGAACCCATGAACTGTCTTTGATTGAGTTGATTCCAGTATCTATCTCTGTTGGCAGCTTTCTCTTATTAAACCTTGCCCCAAAGTGAACCCTGCAGCACCTGAAAATGGATGATACCAAGGAGCTAAGGAACACCTCTGTGGCCTTAGGAGACCTGAAAATAATTTCTGTGTGGCTCTCGAAGAACCATGAGCTGATTTTTTTTAAAGCATTGGAATGACAATCATCAACATCAGTTACAAAGCATAGCTGTATGTGATGCTGTATAAGGTGGGATAAAATAAAATTAATATTATGTCATCTTAGAGCTTATAAAATGATTCATAACTAAACACAGTTGTATGATAATTAGGAATCTTTTTTGGCAGAATGAATTTCCAACTGGGATTGAACAGTGGCACCACCAGTTACTAGTTATATAAACTTGGGCAAGTCCCTTAATGCTGTGACTCTCACTGAAAAGTACAATCAACCTCAGTAGCCATGGATCCACATCCATGGGTTCAACAAAGGATTGAAAATAATCTGGAAAAATAACTGCATCTGTCCTGAATATGTACAAACTTTATTCTTTGTCATTGTTCCCTAAATAATAAAGTATAACAACTATTTACATAACATGTACATTTTATTGTTGTTGTTAGGTGCCGTTGAGTCAGTATCTGACTCATAGACCCTATGTACAACAGGCAAAACACTATTGTCAATGCTTCTCTGCTGTTCATAGAGTTTTCAATGGTGGATTGATTTTTGGGAGTGGGTCACTGGGTCCTTATCCCATGTACATTTTATTAGGTAATAGTAATCTAAAGGTGATTTAAAGTATATGGGTACATATACATGGGTTATATGCAAATACTATGCCATTTTATAAGGAACTTGACTATCCTTGGATTTTGATATCCACAGGATGGGGGTGTCTGAAACCAATTCCCACAGATACTAAGAAGGATAGTATGTATGTATTTAAATTATAACATGTTGAGTGACAACTTAGAATGGTTAAGACCTCTGAAGTCCCTCCCCTCTACCTTACTACTTAGAGTAAATTAACTTCAAAAGTCCTAGGTTTCTACTCTATTGAAATGGAAGTAAAAATAGTACCTTCCAAATAGGATTCTGGAAGATTGAGATAATGCTTGTGCTACGTGAATAGTACCCCATGTGTCTGTCAGCTTGTCCTGCTGTGAGGGTTTGGTGTTGCAGTGATGCTGAAAGCTATGCTACTGGTATTACAGATACCAGCAGGGTCACCCATGGTGGACAGGTTTCAGCTGAGCTTCCAGACTAAGAAAAACTAGGGAGCAGGACATGGCCACCCAATCTTGAAACAATTAGCTATGAAAACTCTATGAATAGCAGAGAAGCACTGTCAGATATAATGCTGGAAAATAAGGCCCCCAGGTTGGAAGGCACTCAAAAGATGACTGGGGGAAGAGTTACCTCCTCAAAGTAGTAGTTGTTGTTGTTGTTAGGTGCCGTCGAGTCAGTATCTGACTCATAGTGACCCTCATAGGGTTTTCAATGGCTGACTGTTTCAGGATTGCTTTGGGAGTGGATTGCCAGGCCCTTCTCCCATTTTTGCGGTGCTGGGAATTGAACTCAGGACCTCAGAGACTGCAGCGCAGCGCTCTACCCACTGAGCTAAATACCAGCCCCCTCAAAGTAGAGTCTACCTTAATGATGGGAACGAAGTTAAGCCCCAGGGACTTCCATTTGCTGACATGGCATGACTCAAAATGAGGAGGAACAACTGTGTGAATCTAGAAAAATTAAAAATCATCGAAAGGGAAATGGAGTACATAAACATTGCCATTCTAGACATCAGTGAGCTAAAATGGACTGGCACGGGCCATTTTTAATCAGATAATCATATGCTCTGCTATGCTGGGAATAACAGATTAAAGGGAAATGAGGTTGCATTCATCATCAAAAAAGACATCTCAAGATCTGTCCTGAAATACAATGCTGTCAGTGATAGAATAATATCCATATGCCTACAAGGAAGCCCAGTTAATATGGATATTATTATTCACATTTATGCACCTACTACTAAGGCTACAAATGAAGATAAGGGGAGATTTTTACCATCTTCTGCAATCTGAAATAGATTGAGCATGCAATCAGGATGTACTGATAATTACTAGTGACTGACATGCAAAAGTTGGAAACAAAGAAGACTCTCTAGTTGGAAAATATGGCATTGGTGACAGAAATGATGCTGCAGATCGCATGAGAGAATTTTTTCGGATCAATGACCTTTTCATTGCAAATACATTTTTCACCAACACAAACAGTGACTATACGCATGGAATTCACCAGATGGAACACACAGGAACCAAATTGACTACATTTGAGGAAAGACGAGAAGCTCAATATCAAAAGTCACAATAAGACCAGGGGATGATTGTGGATCAGACCATCAACTGCTCATATATAAGTTTGAAATGAAACTGAAGAAAATTAGAAAAAGTGTATGAGAACCAAGGTATGACCTTGACTATATCCCACTTCAGTTCAGAGACCACCTCAAGAACAGGTTTCATGAACTAGACACTAATGATCAAAGACCAGATGTGTTGTGGCATGACATCAAAGACATCATTCATGAGGAAAGCAAAAGGTTATTTAAAAGACAGGAAGAAAAGAAAAGACCAAATTACATGTCAAAAGAGACTCTGATACTAACCCTTGAATATCAAGCAACTAAAGTAACAGGAAGACAAGATGAAGGAACTAAACAGAAGATTTCAAAAGGCAGCTCAAGAAGGCAAAAACAAATATTATAATGATATATGCAAAGAACCGGAGACAGAAAACCAGAATGGATGAACATGCTTTGTTTTTCTCAAGCTTAAGGGATTAAAGAAAAATTCAAGCCTCGAGTGGCAATAGTGAAATAATCTACAGGAAAAATATTAAACAATGTAGGAAACATCAAAAGAAGATGGAAGGAATACACAGAGTCATTATACAAAAAAGAATTGGTGGGGTGACCAACCATTTCAAGAGGTTGCATACGAAGAGGAACCAGTGGTAGTGAAGGACAAAGTAGAAGCTGCCTTGAAGGAATTGGTGAAACACAAGGCTCTAGGAATTGGTGGAATACCAATTGAAATGTTCCAACAAACAGATGCTGGAGGTGCTAAGGTGTTTATGCTAAGAGACTTGGAAAACAGCTACCAGGCCAACTGACTGTAAGAGAACCATATTTATGCCTATTCCTAAGAAAGGGGATCCAACTGAATGTGAAAATTATTGAAAAATATTATTATCACACTCAAAAAAATTTTGCTAAAGATCATTCAAAAGCAACTGCAGCCATATATAGACAGGGAACTGCTAGAAAAATCAAGTGGGATTCAGAAGAGGGTGTGGAATCAGGGACATCATTGCTGGTGTCAGATGGGTATTAGCTGAAAGCAGAGAATACCAGAAAGATGTCTATCTATATTTTATTGACTATGCAAAGGTATTTGACTGTGTGGATCATAACAAATCATGGATAACATTGTGAAGAATGGGAATACTAGAG
Source organism: Pedetes capensis (assembly GCA_007922755.1). Classification (NCBI taxonomy): domain Eukaryota; kingdom Metazoa; phylum Chordata; class Mammalia; order Rodentia; family Pedetidae; genus Pedetes; species Pedetes capensis. Next base: position 65,133 of record VMDO01004820.1, on the reverse strand, counting down.
CACTTAATTGTACTCATGAGGAATCTGTACATGGACTTAGAGGCAGTCGTTTGAACAGAACAAGGAGACACTGCCTGGTTTAGGTCAAGAAAAGTGTGTGTCAGGACTGTGTCCTTTCACTATATCTCTTCAATCTCTACTGTGAATAGGTAATCGAAGAAGATGGACTTTATGAAAAATGTGGCAAATTGATTGGAGGAAGACTCATTAACAACCTGCATTATGCAGATGACACAACTCTTCTTGCTGAAAGTCAGAAGATATTGAAACATTTACTGATGAAAAACAAAGAACAAAGCCTTTAGTATGGATTGCGCCTTGGCATCAACCAAACAAAAGTCCTTACAAACGGGTTAGTAAGCAACTCCCTGATAAACAGAGAAAAGATAGAGGTTGTTCATGATTTTGCTTTTCTTCCTCCTACAATCAACACCCACAGAAGCAGCAGTGAAGAAATGAAAAGACACTTTGCATTGGGAAAAGCTTTTGCAAAAGACTTCTTTAAAAGTGTTGAAAAATAAAGATGTCACATTGCAGACAAAGGTGCACCTGACTCATGCCATGGTATTTTCAGTCACATCATATGGTTGTAAAAGCTGGACATTAAATAAGGGAGATAGGAGAAGAATTGATACATTTGAATTATGGTGCTGGAGACAAATACTGAATATACCATTTGCTACCAGAAGAACTAACTGATCTGTCCTAGAAGAAGTGCAATCAGAGTGCTCTTTGGAAGCAAGGATGGCTAGACTTCATCTGATGTATTTTGGGCATGTTGTCAGGAGGGACCAATCCCTGCAGAAGGACATCATGTTTAGAAGAGTGGCAGGTCAATGAAAAAAAGGAAGACCATCAACTAGATGGATTGACACTGTCTGCAACAATGGACTTAAACATAAGGAAGATCGTGTGCCTGGCACAGAATCTGTGAGTGTTTTGTTCTGTTGTACATAGGGTCACTGTGTGTCAGACTTGACTTGATGGCACCTAACAATAACAGGTGTATAGTATTGCTAGCCATAGGAGCGCTCAGCCTGGGGTTAAGGAAGCTATAAAAATATTGATTTCCTTTCCTTCATGTTTGTGTTTAACTGCTTTGAGAAGTAAGAATTTTAGCAAACAGGAGGGACAAATGGTCTCTTTTCTCCATAAATATTTAAAAAGTTGATTTTTATAGTGGAATGTATATTAATATATGAATATCAAGCTGTTTCACTAAAGAGTGAGTTCTTAATTGGGGCAGTCTGTGTTCAGAGTTAAAAATAATAATAATAATTAGGTTCTCAAAAATTGCAGGATCATGCAATGGTTAAAAAAAGAGAAGAAAATATCTTTTAAAATGCCCATATCCTCTCTGTTCCCTTTAGGAATGAGTTTGTGGTTGCAGAACTCTCTATCTAGATGCCCAGATCAAGCAGAATACAAAGGTCGCAATGCCTATTTCATCTGTAACTTGTTTTGCAGAGCCAGGGTCTTGGTTTTTAGAAAAAGACTTGTGGTTGCTATGGAACTGTTAATAATGATTGCTGCTCGTACTGCAATTCTTCATACTCCCAATCTCCAATATAAAATCACTTAGATTTGGGCTGTAGGGCAGTAAACAAACTTTTGAGCAGGAATTAACTAGGTTCAGCCATTAGTATCTTAATGTAGGAAATGACTTTCATTATAACCTTTACTTACACAGGCAGCTTGGTTGTGTTGAAGGTGCTTTTGGCTTCCTGATAGTGGTCTGAATCACATGATGTTCAAACTTTGCTATTCTGGATGGGCGCTGCTAGAAGCCATGGCTTTCATTATAAAATAAATATATTAAAAAAAAAATCTTTGGTTTGTGCAGAACTGATCTTAGCACCAGCCTTTTTATTTTCTTGTAAAAAACAACCAGTAGTTCAGCCATATAGTGGATTCCTAAGTAGAAAAGGGGAAAATATTCCTGTTGAAATACATATATGTATTTTTAAAAATAAATCTTGTGGAAAAATGATGTTCTTGCTATATTTCTGTGAGATTTGTGATCCATGGAATAGATGCTTCTTACTCTTGTATTATATTTCTAAGATATGGATCTCAGTCCTTATTAATGTATAACTGATCTTTAGAGAAATCTGATCAAGTTCTTGAGCTCCAGGCATAGAAAGTTAGGAATGAGTTACTGGGTGGGTGGGAAGATGACATATTTAATTTGGGGACTTTGCAGCCTTATCAGTATGCAAATAATTCAACAATAATATAGGATAAATAGCTTCCATCTCCACAACTACTGCTCATTCAAATATCTGCAGTGTGTGTTTCCCAACGATTATCTGGCCCAACTCTCTTATTGCTTAGGATTTTAATGCTTCAAATGTGGTACACAGAATAAATGTGACTGTCAGTAAAACTTAAAAGATGCTTAAGTGCAGTCTTCTACTGACAAGTAGTTAGTTTATAGGAACAAATGAAAAAAGCATTTTTGAAAAGGAAATGCAAACATTACATTAGCTATGGATCCCCTAACTCCTCAGCTGCAAGAAGTGACAGTAACTCCATAAAGGTTAAACAGGCATGCTGGGGGCCCTGGGTGAAATTAAGTCTTCTACCCAGTTTATGGCACTGCAGAAGACAAAGTTTTGTCTGAGTGAATAAAGTGAATGTACAGTTTAATAAATTCATGTTTGCGAGACTATTTAAGGTATTAAAAGGTCTGGGACAATATAATAAAAATGCAGATGGAACTATCAAATTCATCAAGCTGCTGCAATAAATTCAGATGCTATCCAGAGCTGGCAAGATGATGTCAAGAAAGTTAAACTTGAAGAATGAGAGTTGCATTTCTAAATGAGATCAGGGAAAAAAGAAAGCAGAATTAATAGAGGAAATCAACACTGAAACAATCAACATTACTGGTACATTTGGAGGAGAGTTTAAAAATCAATTCCTTCTGCTTGTTGTAAAATTGTTCTGCCAAAAAAACCTGACCTTGTTATATTCTTTTAAATTTTTGGTTTATTTAATCTTCTTTAATACAGCTATTGTTAGTTCAACAATCCAATATGTGGGGTTACATTATTGTGAAATAAGGACATAGCTGAATAGGTTATACCATCAATACATTTTGCTAATCCTATCCCTGTTATTAAAGACAAAGCATAGTTTGTTAATGTCTTGGATTACCTCTGTTTGTAAGATTACTTATAGTAGCACATACTAAAGGTAGAGAATTTGCTCCCTGGCTCCACTATCTTTAAGCTATAATTTAATTAAACATTAACATTTGGTAATTTAAAATGGATAAAGCAATATTTTAGTAGAATGTGAGGCTGCAGTAAAAATTACCCTATCTGAATGAATGTGTACACAACATAAAACACTATACACTTTCAGAAGGTAGAAAACATATTAATATGCTGTGAAATGAATATATAAATAAAATATGACCTGGGATGAAATCACCATTATGCACAAAAAAGGAGAAATAATATTGTCCCCTTTCCAAACATGTAGCTTTTAACACCTCACAAACTTATATCACATTACTTGGAGTGTAAAGATTATTTCAAATTTGGAAAACATTGAAGAATAGTGTGATCCAAATTCCTACAAAACACAGTACATGCTATTTTTTTGAAGATTTATACTCATTGCAATGTTAAAGACATCGTTCTGAACTCCTATAGAGCAAAGATTGTAATGCCTTTTATTTATTAATAAAAAGCACAGCCTTAACACTATAAAATGTTTGTTGTATGATTTCAAAATATTAGAAAATAAAAATATTGTGAAGATAGAACATATTAACTCTAGGATTTGTGAACTTCTTTAGTATTGTTAAAGAGCAAAGTAGTCAAGCTTAATATTGTAAATATTTCACTTTTACGCACATACATTTTTCTATTAGTCTTCATTCTCTGACACTCTTTGTTTCCTATTTCTCTTAAGTTCCTGCTTTTCCATCTTGGTTTTCTGTTTTGTTTTGTTTTGTTTTGTTTTTTGAGGTGGTAAATATGTTTATTATCTTAGTTGTAGTGATAGTTTCATGGGTATATGCTTGTGTCTATGCTCATTAAATTGTATACATTACATATGTGAAATTTTCTTTTTATCCATTAGGGCTATACTAGACATGAATATGTAGATATCTCTTTGACTCTCATAAAGAGCTGTTTAAAAAGGGGATAAACCTCTTATAGGACATATCGGAGATTACTTGAAGACGACAACATACAGACTTAGTTTTCCATTCCAATGGCCTTGACTTTACTGCATATCTTATCTCATTAGCTATCATAGTCTTTCACTTTTTCCTTCGTTTGCAATAAAACAATGGTTCCTCTTCAGTGACTTCTTGTTGTTGTTGTTAGGTACCATGGAGTCATGTCTGACTCATAGCGACTCTTACAGGGTTTTCAATGGCTGATTGTTTGGGGATTGCCTCAGGAGTGGGTTGCCACGTCCTTCTGTTTCTGTGGCACTGGGAATCGAACTCGGGACCTCAGAGACTGGAGAGCGGCACTCTTCCAACTGAGCTAAATCCCAGGCCCTTCAGTGAATAACCAAGTGAAATTCTCTTCCATCTTTTGTAAATGTTTTCTTCTTAAAATATATAATTATGTCCTTAGCTTACATACTTAAGTATATTAGATATCACACATGTAAAGAATAATAATTCACAGAGTACTGGAAATATTCACTACATTTCTGGTACACTATTCAGCAAGCTGATAGAATGAACCAAAACTAAATCACATGTCATAACTAGTATCTTAAGTATCCTGTAGTTTTCCTGACTAAGCCAAATGGATCATTGTTTTCAACTCCATTTCTTCCTCCTGGCAATCTTGGAGAAAAATCTACAGAAATAAATCCTAAAAGGAAATTAGAAAGGAAGCTCTGACAGGTTGCTTTCTTGATCTCAGGTATGTATGTTGCTACTCTGTGGCCATTGATTACTGCCTGGAAAGTGACAGCAGCGAGTGGGCAGTGCAGGAGATGCGGAGGCGTTTGTTTCTCGGCTCTGGTGGTTTGCATAACCCAAGCACAGGCTGGACTTTGTGGGCTGTGTGCTCAGGTGGTCTGGTCCAGCCGCAGCACAGCTGGCTGCACGGGTTCCTCCCTCGACTGCTCTGTCTCCTGGGAGGCCAGCATGTAGCCTCCCTCATAGCACACTTTCTGCGCCTGGTCCAGGGCCTCTGACTCCTCTTCTTCATCTTCCACGATCGTCAAGTCGATGTTGCTGCCGGTCTTGGAGTTACTGCCTCCCAAGGCTGCCTTCTTGGAGTCTCCTGCGTTCTTCCCTTCAGCCAGGGCGCTGGGGAGCGATGCTTCGGAAAGCCCCTCGGCAAATGAGCTCTCTTCGTGGTCATTCTGCATCTGGTCACTGCTAGCCATATCTTCTGACTTGGTCTCGTTTTCCACGGGGCTTTCTCCCTCTCGAACTTTCTTTCGCCCGAAAGTGAGGGGAGAAACCTTAAAGGGGGAGCTTTTCCCTGAGGATGATTTCTGGTGATTGGATGTGAGCGATTTCTTGATCTTTTCTCTCCTTTCTACAGATACGATCTTTGTCCCCAGCTTGTTCATCTTTTTCTCGATGTTCTGGCGAGAAAATGCTTTCTTGAGGCTATCTACTTTCTTGAGGCTGGATCTTTTTATTTTCTCTGCCCTACTTTCTTCCATCTTTTCCTCTGCACTGTCTTCCAGGGCCTCCCCATCATGGGGCAATTCATCATCCGAGGAGAGATCTACTGTTTGCAAGGCTTCCTCCAGGGACTTGTTCTCATCAGCAAGCTCCCCCGCTTCCGCTGGGCTGGAGACCGGCTCTTTTACAAACACATTGGCAGGGATCTCATTTTCTTCCTGAAAAGATGGACAATGGTAGGTTTTATGTTAATAGCATATTTCACGAATAGTCCTGAACTGCTATAATTTGTGTCTGTGTTCTGGGGAGTGGAAATGACAGAAACCAAATGTTTGTGGCTTCGGTTTTCTAGAATAGGAAGCATTCATTCTAAATTGGTAAAGAAAGGTCATTCCCCTTTGACTGGATAAGGCCAAGGCCTGCCCTCTCGGGAATGCCATGAGGGCAGTTGGCAAAGGCTCTATCAGTGACAGGGGAAGTGGGCGGTGACTCAGATAGACCAGGAAGCTGCCCAGATAAAGTTGCTAAAGCAAGTTAACTGTGCTGTGAACTCAGAGGCCCTCTCTCCCCTACTCTCCCTTGAGGTCAGAAGGCTCAGTCCCTGACAAAATCCCATTGCAAAAGAGCCTGAAGGTCAAGCTGAAAGATAAAAGAGGGGGGTAGGAGAGAGAACTGAGAAGTCTTCAGGTGTGGGACACCCTAGAAAACCTTGAGTAGGTCCTCCACCCCCAACTAGATGTCAGAGGGATAGCTTTCCTCAACCTTAGTGTCAGCTCAAAAGCACGCCCTTGTTTCTCTGATGGCATCATTTTAGAGTAAAGGAAGCAAGGGCTAGCCTTCCCCGGGTCTGTTCTTGAAGTCTTGTGGTTGAGAATATCCTCTGCGGAAGTTAGTAAGGGAGGTGAGATACAGTGCTAGGGTTAATTTTAGAGTAGTGAAGGGAAGTATGCTGTCAGGCTTAGTTGACCAAGACTTATGTACATATGTATGTATGTATTTATTGTGATACTTGGAGGCTGAACACAGGGCATTGCACATATATTGCAAAAGCTCTACCACTGAGCTGCACCCCGCAGCTCTGTTCTGATTTTTTATCTTGAACAAGGTTCTCACTAACTTATGCAGGATGCCCCTGGCCTCCAACTTGAGATCTCTGGTGTCCACCTTCCAAGTTGCTGGGATTATAGGCGAGTTTCACCAAGACCATTTTTAAGCAGAGCTTCTTAGGGCAAGAAGACTTGGAGTGAGGAGAGAAGTGAAGGAATCTGCCCCCTTCACTAAATTTGAGACATCTCTCTTCCAGCCTTTCACAGGCAAAGATGGCCCTGGGGGAGTCACAGGGAGCAGAGCTTGCAAACTTGCCTCCAGAGTGAACAGGATGTGCTACGACATTGCTCACTGGGGAGATTTGAATCCAGACAGACTTGGGTCACACAGCATAGGGAATCTTTTGATTTTTATACTACCTTTTAAATAGTAGAAAATGAAAGCCCATTGCATCTTCTCTGAAAGAAATGGCATAGCTGGAATGTGTGGTTGGAGGTCTGAGTTTCTGTCTTTGCTGCACTGTTAAACGGCTGTGCAGCTTCAGCAAATAACTTAATCTCCTTGGGTCTCAATTTCTTCCAAATATGAACCAGAGGATTTGACCTAGATTAGCAGCTTTCAAAATGCACTCCCAGGGCACCAGGGGTACTGCAGGAATGCAAGCTGGAGCAAAGTTCCAGAGCCCCCTGCCACTCAGGGTGTAACCAGAGTCTCAAGGTGACCTGATTACATCTCAGGCTGCCCAGTACACTTTCAGGTTGGAAAATAACTGGATTTGTGGATCAAGAAGTCTATTTGGGATCTAAACTTCATGCAAAGTTCTCATTAACAGTAAGGACTTCCCTTCTCATTTTGCAATTTGGATTGACTGAAAAGCCATTAAAATTAGGTTATAATCAAAAACATCCTCTAAGAGTATGGCTCTATATTTTTAACTTCTGGATAAAAGAGTAAATGGACATAGTTTTGATATTAGAGAGAACAATTTTAAAATCTCTAACCTTGGGCCAGGCACTGTGGCTCATGCCTATAATCTATCCATCTGGGAGGCTGAGGCAGGAGGATAGGGAGTTCAAGGCCAGAGGCAGCCTGGGAAACTTAACAAGACCTTTTAGAAAATTAAAAAAAAAAAAAAAAAAGATTAAGTGTTGCTCAGTGGTAGAGCGCTTGCCTAGGATGTGCAAGACCTTGGGTTCAAACCTAGTACAGCTAAAAACAAATAAAGTACCTCCCACAAAACAAACCCTTCTTTAACAAACGAAAGGTATAATCCTAATACTCTTTGAAGAGCTATAGCCCTTATACACACACTCATATAGGATCTTGTCTGTCAGTTGATCAGAAACAAGGGAGAAAGTCTTGAGTAGAGGTGAAAAGCAGAAAGTCTGGTTAAATGGAATCCTTGTTAGAACCAAGTTATTATACATTCTGTTTTGCAAAGCTCTCTTCACACCTTCCCATTCTGAATGCCATAGAGTGTCAAGGAAACAGTATAAGAGACAAAGTCAAAACGTGAAAGGAGGATGGGGTTACAGGAGTCATTTATGACACGGGCTTTGTCAGAGACTAGCTTTCTCGTGCTTGAAGGTGAGGTTGCTTCTGTTTCACTAGAATGTACTCCCAGTGAGGGTAGAAAGTTTTGTCTCTTGTTCACCACCATGGCTCAACATGTACAGCTCAGCAGCTGCCTGGTAAGTGAATGTATGGGGGGAGCACAGTGACTTTCTAAGAAGGCTGTGAGGGTGGCTGGAGTGGAGATTGAACCTCTCTTGGGGAAGGCTTGAGAAATACCAAAGAGTGGGCTTAGTTCTGGGTCTAGAAAGACGTTTGGTGAATGCTGGTGGCACTGGGGAAACCAGGAAAAGCTGAGACCTACAAAGAGCAGCAGTCTCTCTTTTAAAGGAAGGGTTTTGTTCTTGGCAGAGGAATATTACTGAAAGGGGGTAGTCTATGGAAATAGCCAGCTCCCTGATGCTTCCAATGTTTGACAAGACGAATGGGAAGGCTTGACAGATGTTGCTGGCAGGAAAGGAGGAAACCAAGAGTTCAGTGAAATGTTATTAAAAGTCCTCAGTGAGGAAAGCAGACATGCAGGCAGAAAGTAAGGTTGGGTTACCAGAGAAGAGATACATTTTGTATAGAATAATCTCTCAGTGTAATCAAACGTTGTAAATTGGATAACTTCCCTTTCTTCAACTCTAATAAAAGGCAGGCATATATAACTGTTCTTCTGACAGCATTAAACAAATAATATTTCTGTTTTCCTTAAATGTAAATCTTATTATTGGTTGCCACGAGTCATACCCAAATGGACAGTACCTAACAACAACAATCTTATCTGCAGCCATAGCACCCTGGCATCCTATCCTCCCTGATCTGGGAAGCTAAGCAGGGTTGGCCTGGTTAGTCCTAGGACGAGGGACTGCCTGGGAATACTGGAAGATAGGGAGAAAGACCTGGCAACCCACTCCTAAAACAATCCCTCATTGAAAACCCTGTGAAAAGCAGAGAAGCACTGACAATTATGCCAAGTATGGCACAGTGTCGAAGAGTATTTCCTTCTGTTTTACATAGGTTTACTATGAGTTGGACCCGATTCAACAGCACCTAACAACAGCAAAAGCATAGTCACTGCTGAGTCTTAAGATTCTTTTGTGTGTCTTATCATGTACCCATTGAGGATAGCTTTGAGGAAAGTGTATTAGAAGGTGAATCAGGAGTATCTGTGTAGGTATAGGCTGCATATGGGGACAGGGGATGCTGAGGGAGGTGGGAAATTGGGTGAACTCTTTTGTAAAATGCCAGGGAAATTTACATGAGAGCTTTGTGATGCTAATTATGGAAATTAACCTAACAGGTACCAATATAATCCAGAATGAGTTGCATGGATCTTTATGCAACTGGAAAAGAGTGAAAGGTGTCTTTTTGCTGTCATTGTAATTACTTAAGCAGTATTTGATATTCTGTCCACTGGACAGTGTTTATTTCCTGGCTTCTTATGACATCCACTCTGAAGGCAAGCCTTCAGAAATTCCTTTTCATGCAGGAATTTGGGAATGTCTGAGCACGTGGGCGTCTTTCCTTTCTAAAATGTGTGTTTAGAAACAGAAAAATACTGATACTCTTCAAAATCACTGTTTGTAAGGCAGGTGCATTGTGTTTTGACTATGAAGTAACTGCAGTAATGGTGGAAATTCAAACTGAGCTACAGATGATGGGTCCTCTGTAACCTCTGTTTCCCCTTGATGCCCAGTCTTACCCACACATATGCCCTTGTGGGCAGCCCTTTCATACACACCTCATGGAAACAGCTGGTATTTTACATATCTGTAAGTAAGGTGACACTTCAATATCCTGTTGTAATGTTTTTGATCTTCTTTCTCTTAGAGTCCCAGACCGATGGCTATTTCCAAGGGGAGGTTAAGTATACATCCTTAACTCTATCATTATTTACTTATGCCTGCAGCCATAGCTCTGTGACATCCAATCCCGTCAGATCTTGGAAGCTAAGCAGGGTTGGGCATGGTTAGTACCTGGATGGGAGACCGCCTGGGAACACCAGAAGCTGTAGGCTTGGGAGAAGGACCTGGCAATCCCCTCCCAAAAATCAATCTGCCATTGAAAACCCTGTGCACAGCAGAGAAGCACCGACAATAGTGTTTCCCATTGTACAGAGGGTGGCTATGAGTGGGATACCGACTCGACGGCACCTAACAACAAGAACAACATTACCCATTCGTCTACTTAGGGCCGTGGCCTCTTGAAATGGCACTGAGAATCCCTGTGGGCTGCATTGTTTCCTTGGGCAATGCTACCCAGTAGAAGCCCCCAGGAGCAGCTGGATATTTGTCCTTTGTTTTCAAAAGGTCCTCAGCCTCCACTGATGCAGGTGTTCCTGGTTCTGACCTTTCCCAAAGACCCTTAGGAGATTTTCAAGGGAGAGAAGAATTAAGCAGCACACTCAAACATATGATGGATACACTTGTAGCATAAAAGAGAAAAGAAATGGAAAGAATCCTTGAGCAGTAGCATTTTTCCTTGAGCTTCAGCTTGTTTGCTATTATTGATTATGGGGAACTCGCAGTCCCAATCTTGCATGTAAATATCAATGCAGAAAAACGTGCCAACCTGCTGGGTACTTCTTGGGTTGAAACTCATGATAGCAAATCTCTGCACATGCATAAATATGCACACTTGAAAAAAGAAAGAAGATTCTGTAACTAGCATTGTAAAAAGAAATCAACCTTAAGTCATTTAAAAGCTTGAATAAGGAGAGAGAAGCCAGCAGTTTGCTTCCCTGCCACTCACTTCTCATTCTTGTTGTTAGACAAAAATAACAAAGGATGTCATATACCTACGGAGATGTGGTGGCATCCTGGAGGGATAGGAAGACAATAAATTTGTGTCCATGGAATATTTTATCCAATAATCTCTAAATACTAGTTATTAAAACGGCACTATGCCCACCTGACATTCTGATTTATAGGTCTCTTTTACACATTGATGGTTTTCTCCAATTTGTGTTTCTGAGGTATAGATTGCCAAGTGGATAAAGCCATTGATTAGAACTGCACCTCTAGGGCAACTGTCAGTGGAATCAGCAAGTCATAAGAATAAAATGCATTAGTTATAATCCCTGAGCAGTCTTTCACATTCTGGAGGATTTAAAAGTTTCATTATTTTTCAGTGTTATCAAGGGTTCAATTCTTTTTTAAAAGATCACATTGGTTAGGTGTTCTCTGTTACACAAAAGAAAACCAAAAAACAAAATCATGCTGAATTATTTAAAAGCTGATATGGAAAAGCCAGTAAACATAAACTTTACCACTGTGGCATTACAGAGTTTGTGTTTACTCATTTCACAATTCCATCCTATAATTTCTATTACTAATAAAAATAAAACCTTGCTGGTCATTTTGCTTCTCAGCGCCTTTGCTTCTTTGATACAAATTTAAAGTAAATGATTATTAAGGTGCTTTCCAGCTCTAACATATTTGATTGTGTGATATTAACCCAAACCCCACAAAAAAAGAATGAATGAGTTCCAGAAATAATTCCATAGTGTACTCAATGCCAAATGTATTTGGTTCCAACCAAGAATCAAAACTATAAGACTTGAGTTGCAGTGAAGAATACTTTTCATTCATTCATTCAATTCAAACAGATATAGATCGCAAAACAATGGAAAGACAACATTTACTTGGAAAGGCTGCATCTGACAAAGGATCTAGATTTTTTTCAAATATGAGAGAATGTAATGATTTTTTCAAAGAAATATCAACAATAATCAACTATTCACTTAAGGCGCTTGGGGCAGTGCTGACATTCAATAAATGTAAATAATAACTATAAGAACTAGTATTTTATCTTATAATCTAAAAGGGTACTGTATAAGTAACACATCACAACCAATATCCCATTATAGGATGTTAATCTATGCTACACAAACCTGGTGGGTTTTCATATAAAGGTGTCTGATGATCTATATTCCCATTTCTTCCAAGTCTGTACTAACTTCACAGTTTTTAAAGCAGTAGCTTTGGATAAAATACAGTCTTTAAAATAATCAATTTAAAAATACTCTGAAGATATTACACTTTTAGCACTTTTCTAAAATTCTCATCTCATCAAAGGAACCCAAATGATTGAATATTTTAACACATTTAAAAGCTCAATTCTCCAGAAATGTATACACTGCAAATATCTAACCTTTTTACTTTTTTCACCCAATTTCACAATTTTATGTGGAAGGAAGTATAAGCTGTCTATGAGTATTCTCATTTTGTTCCCTGGATGTGAAATTATTCCCAAACTACTTTTTCAAATAATCATTACTAGAACCTTAAGAGGACATAAGTGGCTGCCATACCCTCAGGGCCAGTTATTTGTGAAATTCTAGCTGCTTCAACCAGGAGAGAAAATTTCCTATCTGTAAATTCACTGATTTTTTGGTAAAAACTCTATTTTGAATAAAAGATAGCCATGCTTGCTGGCAAAGTATGAGTCTTTATCTTTCTTCAGCATTTGCTTTTTGATCAGCAATGCCAATAAGTCTTATTTCATTTATGCTGGCTCATGTCACAGTATTCTGAATTCAAAATTGACCTTGAGCTTTTACAAAAAAAAAATTAGAAGGAAAGCTGCTAAGTGTAACTACGATTTTAAATTTTATTTTATTGTTCAAAGGGAGATGAATGTTTCTCCAATTTTAGACACTACTGGTTATAGTGTCAAGTAATTGCTAAGGAATTAGATGTTTAATAGCTACAACAATGTTGTAAAGTTCAGCACAGATTTCAATAAATAAATGACATATTTTAAGTAGGACAGATTAAGAACAAAGTTTGGAATGGAAAATGCAAATGTGTAAGTATATAGTAAACCAGCCAACCAACACATGCTCTTAGATTTTGAAGGACATGACAGGAGTTCACAAACTGTAAACATAAATTTTTTTAGCACTACAGTACTACATATGCCCAAGTCAAGGATAGATTTTCTTTTCTCATGCTCCTTTTATTTTCACATATTTTTGGTCTTATGCCAAAACAATCAAAGGATTGAGTAAGAGGAATTCTAGCATAGGGCTCAAGAGGACTGAAAGTGACCAATTAAAGATGCAAAGTGGTACCTGGTACACTATCTGCCCTCTGCATTTGCTGCAGTCCTAGAATAGACCCCTTGTGCCACACAGTGAAGTATGTGCTGCTTCTGGAAGAGTCTATTTAGAGTAGATCTTTTAGGCAGAGTCCTTTTCTTTAATGGAGTTGTGACATGCTGATTTTGACACAATCATTGGCATATGGTATATGGTTGTTTAAGTGTGTATGTGAGTGTGTGTGTGTGTGTGTGTGTGTGTGCGTAATAAATCTCAAGTGAAAAACCATAAGCATAGCTGTTTTAAGATCCTAGGAAGGGTGGGGTCAGTTTTGATCCAAGAGCTATATATATTTTTTAAACCTCTCCATCTTTATTATTCCTACCAAGTCCAAGGCACCATGCTCTTTGACCTGCCATATTTCTAACTAAGTAAAAGTGTAGCCTCCTTTCTGAGCAAATGCATTTCACATCCACTCAGCAATAGCTTTTATTCATTGAGCACTTATACTGTGCCTATCTATGCTAACCATTTAAAATATATTTCCTTTATTCCTCATTTTGTGAAAGAGATCTGAGGGTGGAATCCTTAGTGTGTAAGAACACATATTCTGGGATCATTTAAACATAAGTTTGAATCCCAGCTTAGTAAACAACTTCAGACAAAATATAAACATCTCTGAATCTCAGCATCCTCGGCTATGAACTGGGGACTCATGAGATAATGCACAGAAAGATGCTTAGCTGTGTATGCAGCACTTATTAAGTGTTCAAATATTTTTTCTCTAATTCATATCTTCAGTGTACTGAGGAAACAGAGGCTTGGAGAAGACAGAAAATGTGTCCAAGATCACATAATTGGTGAGTCACGAACACAAACTAGGACTTGAACTGGTGCCTGTATGACTCCAAAAATTTTCTTCTCAATCACTATACTGAACTACTCTGCAACACAAATGATTGTTTTAGCCATTGGCATAAATACTACCCTACTGAAACCCCTACTTTAAGAAAGAATGAGAAAAAGAGCAACCTTTCTACTGAGGACTGCAGTTACATTTATTTTTCCAAATAATGGTCTTGCAGTGCCTCGAGGGTTGTGATTTCCAATATACTTTAGGCTAATGAAGGATCTTACATGGCTAAAGAAAGGTCCAGTTATTTGGCTCAGGTTCCCTGCCTCCTAAAATGCTCTGTGAAAGTGTCTCTGCGGGATGCTTGCTGCGGGGCCCTGAGGGAGTCGGAACATGTTGCCTCTGATTCTCTTAGCTTCCACTTTGGTCTTGAGCACCCCTGTTTCAGCCTTTTCTGTGAGGAGAATTCCTACCATTTCTGGCTGAAATTTCACACCTGTCCAATGTGACAAAACAGGTGACCATGTCAGGCCCTCATCAACAGCAGATGCCATTAAGTTCCTAATATCTTTTTTTTAAATGTCAGATTCACCGTTCTCTTGAATTTATTGTCAAATGTTGCCCCTGTCCCTCCTCCTGACATCTGTAGAACATCCAAAACAAAACAAAACAAGACCTAATCCTGACAAATAGTGATTTTTGTTTCCTAGACAAATACCACCCTCCTCCTTAACTGAGGGATGAGATGAGAGATCATCTCCCTGATTCATACTGAAAGGAAGGAAATTTCCTTTGGCGACTCAGTTCTAAACACGTCTATACATGTTTGGTTTTGTTTGGAGATCATTAATTTAGAAAGGCCTTGAGAGTTGAGGTTTCTAATATCTTTTAGGCTAATAAAGTAAGGATCTCAGCTGGTTTACCGTATCTCCTTTCAGTTCATCTGGTGCATGAAAAGATATTGCTTTTGCATTAAAAGCTGAAAAGTTTCCTGGCTGCTAAAGCCTGCAAAGTCCAGGAGGGCATCATCTGCCTAAACCTTTGTAATACTCAAGTGAAATTTGGGGAGGACAGAAAAGCAGTGAGATGAGCCTTTTTTTATACGGGGCGAGGAAGGCTTAGGTTCTAACTTGGCAGAGGGGATTCATTTAGAAATAGAAGACTTCCTCAGTTTAAATCCTGATTTCTAACTCTCTCTTGGGAGATGAAGGATCTCCCTGTGTGCCTTTCACAATCAGACTTGGTTATAGCCTCTCCCCTCCATGGCTTTGAAATCCTCTCCTATTCACATGGTCACAAGGAGACAGCCCTGAGGCAGGATGGCAGTGCTTCCTGGGCTCTGGGCTGGCTGGGTGCCATTAGGCGGAAGGGCTTCCAGCATTGGGCAGGACTGCCCTTGGATTCACAAATGCCCGCCACTTGGCGGAACAACAGCCCACGCAACCTCCCTGTCCCCAAATAGCCTCTTGCTACATTAATTGCATCATTGATGCATTAAAAAAAATTAAGTGGGCTTTTTATTCTAAGGCAACCATTTGAAGGAAAAATATTCAGGATTGGCCTTTGTGACTATAACTGATAACACTCCTTTTATTTTAGTTTACAGTTGTCTCTCTGAGCAATGAAAGGCATATCCAGTGTGTTTATAAAGAGTTATGGCCTGCAATTTTAGTGCATCATTTACTAGAAAAGAACTCAGTGAGATTGCTTTGCCCAAAAAGTCTTGAAAGAATAAGACTAGTTCAACTCTAATGGAATCAATTCTGCCTTTGGTTAGTCCCCCAAACATTGGTGGCCTTTGGAAAAGGGGATAGTTTGATAGTTATGGATGCAACTTCTTAGTTAAAATAAAACAAAACAAAACAAAACAAAAAACTTACATGATTATTTCATTTCTACAAAGAGTTAATAAACAGCCGCCCAATTAATTTGCCCTGTCTGGCTAACAGCTGCAGCCATGAGCCCAAGTTCCTAATGTAAACAGACAAATGAATTTGAGTAGGGCCAGTGCATGCACCTGTCCAACTTCCCAACCTGTCCAAAGGGCATCCAGGTGTTCATTGACAAATGACCCCAGTCTACTAAGCCTGCAGGCATTGGCCTTGGGTTTGGGCTGCTGTGACCTGGAGAAATGCCAACCCCTGTGCAGAATTTCACATTTGCCTGCTGCAGGCAAGTGGGGTACAATGGCTTGTGTGTGTGATCCTTGCCTGGCAGGACAGATGTGATTCTGGCCGTGAGAGCCAGGAGAACTGAGATCATGAATGTTGAAGAGTCCCAACCCACGTCTGAGGAGGCGTAGGGGACACTGACCTGGAAGATGAGCACTTTGAAATGGTTGCGTCTGAGCAACTGGGCGTGGTTGTTCTCCAGCCGCTTCACCTGGGC
Organism: Pedetes capensis; assembly: GCA_007922755.1. Taxonomy (NCBI): domain Eukaryota; kingdom Metazoa; phylum Chordata; class Mammalia; order Rodentia; family Pedetidae; genus Pedetes; species Pedetes capensis. The sequence goes on along the minus strand of VMDO01004820.1, from coordinate 48,627 downwards.
GCACTGCTTTTCCATTCGCTCCTTGACGGCGCGCGTGTGGGCGCTGACTTTGCGAGACTTCTCCAACAGCTTGCTCACCGTGTTGCTGGTGGAGGCCTGGTACTTGGAGAGCTTGGTGAGGTCGTTCTGGATGCCCTTCACTGAGCCCTCCAGGCTGATCTGCCGCTGCTCCATCTTGTGCTGGTTCTCCTGCACTGAGTCCAGCATGTTCACCAGCTTGTCCAAGAGCGTGTGCACCGTGACTGCGTTCACCTGCGAGTTGTCCCGGATAGCCTCGTCTGAGCATCCCAGGTTCAGGCTGGGGCTCGGCGTGGAGGAGGGCATGGGGCTGGGGCTTGATGGCTTCTCCTGGTGCATGTCAGCACTGGGGTGCTGGAATTTTTCTGCTTGTGCTGCGTCCTCTCCCATGGCTGGCCTGATGGGAACGTTCTTTCTTGCTGGGAGCTGCTGATTCCTGTAGAGGTGAAGGTGCAGAAGGAGGCCGGCAGGTTTGAGCTCTGAGCACCGCTCTCCAGGACTGGCAGAGGTTCAGACAGGCAACAACTGGCTAAGCTGATCAGGGAAACCGCATTCCAGCTGCTCTTAAAAACCCTACTCCACCCAGTGGGAGGCAAAGTTACAGGACTGAGAACCACTCAGAGTTCAGAAATATGCACACACTTCCTAACTGCGTTCCCCACAGGCCAGAGCACTTTGCTGCAGGTTTAGCTTTTCTTTCCTACGCCCCTTCCCTTTTTAAAATAAGTTCAGGGCCATATTTCAATCATGACTTCATCTAGAGGCGGAGAAAAACATGCTAACTTGGCTGAACTCCACAGCCTTCAATTGGCTAAAGCTAGTAAACTTTTCTCTGGCTGCTATGTTACAGAGCGCCTGTTTTTTTTCCTGGATACAAGTTATTGTAACGGAAAGTATTGTTTGCCTTTGCCCCAGAACTGACTGATAGGTTGCAGAGCCCTGGGTGCCCTACTGAGAGGGGTAGAGTTTAAAGAGTATGTGCAGCCAAGTTTATGGTGTTCCTTTCTCGTTTGCAAAGGACTGGGAGGAACCCTGATAATAAGAGAAAAAGCCCCTGTTCCTATTACACTTGCAGTAGCGGATGCAATACAAGTTGAAAGAGACTCAATTTTAGGGACATTTAAACAATGCTATGTGTTGTACAGTGTTACCCTGTGGGAGACAGAAACATTTTGAATGACCACTTTTTTTATATAGAAGTTGTTTTTTTTTTTTTCCAGAAGATTGAAAGAGGAGCACCTTCCTCAAATAGTCTTTTTAAGAAGCAAACGTGCTGATTTGTTTTTAACTAATTTGGAATTCATGCTGAGAGAGTTTCTCAAATCCCCTTCTCTGCAAGGCATTTATTGACACATGCCCAGAAGTGTGACTGCTGGGCAGGTTGAGTTAGAGTGTTTCTAATATTTGACATTTCCAAATTCCTGCTCAGTGAGGTGGCACACCTGTTCTCAAACATGGTCCTCCCTAGCTGGGCCCTTGGGATGTAGGACTTATTTCCTAAAACGACTTTACATGCTTGAATTGGTTTTAAATGTATCCAGCCTTTGAAAGTGTTTTCAGCAGGAAATTTTTAATAGGCTTTCTATGAGCAGTTCTGAGAACAAATGGCAGCTTGTATTGGGTCAGAGACTGATAATGAAACACCATTCTTCAGTAGCAACATTTGCTTGTAAACCAATCAGCCAGCCATTTGCTGTCATATTTATTGACTCCCTGAAGAAGTACAATCAGAGTGCTCCTTGGAAGCAAAAATGACCAAACTGTGTCTTACATATTTCGGACATGTAGTCAGGAGAGAACAATCCCTGGAGAAGGACATCATGTTTGGAAGAGTGGCAGGTCAATGCAAAAGAGGAAAACCCTCCACCAGATAGATTGACACGGTGTCTGCAACAATGGGCTTAAACATAAATAAGATGGTTTGCCTGGCACAGAATCGGCAAGTGTTTCGATCTGCTGTACATAGGGTCTCTATATGAGTCGGACTTGACTCGACGGCACCTAACAACAACAACAAATCTTCCGCTATGGGCTGGGATTTAGCTCAGTTGGTAGAGCGCTGTTCTGCAGTCTCTGAGGTCCCAGGTTTGATTCTCAGCACCACAAAAATGGGAGAAGGACGTGGCAATCCACTCCCAAGGCAATCCTGAAACAATCAGCCATTGAAACCCACTGAGGGTCACTATGAGTCAGATACAACTTGATGGCACCTAACAATGACAACCCTCTGCTATATGCAGAATACTTTAGATATTGACAAATCATGGTCCATTACCCTGCCCTCAGTGAGTTTACCTGGAGTTAGGAAGATGAATTAAAGACATTTACAGAGGCCCCCAGTCTCCTCAGATAATTGTACCCCACTAAACCAACTAAAGTGAATTCTTTAGAAATAGAGACTAAACACAGTGAGAAGAAGACTTGTTTGGGACTTTATCTTTTAAAAAGTAAGAAAATTATAAAAATTAATTTACCATATATTTAACAAAATTTAGTTGGACAATGGTGTATTAAATATTAGAACAAAAGAGGAATCAAGTGTTGAGTTTTGAGAAGCATAATTTTCTAACAAAATTATGTGGTATCATGATACCATGTCCTTTCATAATTGACTTCTGGGGGCAAATCACAGAGTGTCATTATTTCAAAAATATTGGAGGGCTTCATCGATTTTCCAAGAGTCTCTCTTCAATTTTGACATTCAAATCATTCCTCTTTGAAGCACTTATTGTGCTATCATCCATGTGGATTTCTTCTTCTTCATAATGTTGACTATTCCAGCTGCAGATTCTCATTTGTCAGAGAAGTGGCCCATGATTCGAGGGCTTTTCTAACATTTCCTTCATCAACTTCATGATTTCCTACATATTTTGCAAGATTTGTGATTTCGCATTATAATCATTTTCCCCTGATTTTGCATTGATTTGCACCGATTTTGCCTTGCATTGTTGGATATCGTATAATCAGCTAGATGAATGGAGACATTAGAGGGATGGGGTGTGAGGTGGGAAAGGAGAGAGGCTCATTTAAACAAGAAGGTTTGCATGTGAGCTTGTTTATTTTTCAAATTTAATTTCTAATATAATTAGTAATATATCAGTGATCTATTACTGTGTAACAAACCGGCCTAAAACTCATTGGCTTAAAGTAATAATCATTTTATTGACTCATGATTCTGTGGTTGGCTAGGCAGGGCTCAGCTAGGACAGGTCATCTCTGCTGTGCCTGCTCATTCAGTTGTCGTTTGGGTTGAAGAATCCAAAATGGCCTCATTCACATGTCTGGTGCCTCCACTGGGCTCACTAGAACACTGAGACTTCTCTCTTCTGTCTTTTAGCCTCCAGAAAACTCTATCTGATCTCTGTAGCAGGGAAGCCAAACTACAAACTTATGGGAAGAGTGGTAATATCCTGTAACGTGGAAGAGATTGTTGTAGCCATCTACCACAAGGAAAATACAGTCTCTAAAACTGAAGGCTCATGATCCCTATTTCCATTGCATACCCTTTCCATTTATTTATTTATTTAGCAGTACTGGACCAGTACTGGACTGAGTCCAGGACCTTGTGCATGCTAGGCAAGTGCTCTGCCACTGAGCTGCACCCCTAGCCCTATTCTTATTTTTAAGTTTGAGACAGGGTTTCACTAAATTGCACAGGCTGCCTCTGGCCTTGAACTTGTGATCCTCTTGGCTCAGCCTCCTGAATCAGTGGAATTACAGGCATGTACCACAATGCTAGGCTAGAGGTTTTTGTTTTGTAATACTGGGGATTGAACCCAGACCCTTACACATGCTAGGCAGGTGCTCCACCATTATGCTGTACTCCCAGACCCCTTTCCCCAATCAGTTATATGGATTTGGAGTATATTCTTTGGGAATTATATTTAGAAATGGTCAATTCATTAGTGAACGGTTTCATGCTGTGATACTTTATTGTACAACTTTATAATCATGGGAACCATGAGCAGCTATATTATGGGGACCCTTCTGTCTTGGTAAAAGAGAGCATGTAATTAAATAATAGACTGATACAAACTCTAGGGACAATATGAGTTTGCATAAAGGGAAAGCAAAGACAATCAAAGAAAGCACTAATAATGAGTGAGAATTTGAGTTTACCCTGGGCATCCAAACATGCTATTTAGTTGCCCCCAAACAAGTCCTATTTTTAATGACAAAAATTAGTGATATTCAGCAATCATTTCTTAAAAGATGTTTTAAAAATATATCTCTATTTATTACATGCCTGCAGCCATATCACTGTGGCATCTGATCCCTTTATATCTTGGAAGCTAAGCAGAGATAGACCTGATTAGTACTTGGATAGGAGACTGCCTGGGAACATTAGGTGCAATATGCTTGGGAAAGGACCTGGCAATCCACTCTCAAAAAACAATCCACCATTGAAAGCCCTATGAATAGCATAGAAGCATAACAATAGTGTTTTGTCTGTTGTATGTAGGGTCACTGTGAGTCAGATACTGACACGAGGGCAACTAATAACAACAACAACATTACATAGTATGAAGTAAATTACCTTGTAAATTAGGTAGTGGAGTTTAGACTTATAATTCAATGACAGATAAGAAGCTTGTGAAAGTTTTTGAATATGTGAAAGTGACGTGTTTAAGAAGGATTGTTGTGGCATTAAAATGAATGAGGGACTCTCTTCATTGGTAACACATGTTGAATGGGAAGAATGTGCTAGAGAGTGGGGATACAAAGATGAGTGGCACAAATTTGCTACTCATGAAATCTTCTAAGTGGGAGAACGTGGCAGGTAGAGAAATTCAGGTATGGATCCACAGACATGGTGCACAGACAGGGAATGGTTTTCTCTACTGAAGTCCAAGGTGAGGATATGACAGATTTTCAATCCCCCACGGACCCTCAGCTGCCTACTGTTACCTCAGGTGTCTAAGTCATATGAGCACAGAGTTACTCCAGGAAAGTGCCTAGTTTACTACTGATTCGGGCTTTGGCCCCAATCTGTATGTGATTTCCCATACTGGAGAGACTTACTTGACTCTTTTGCCTAATTCCTAAACCCAGGGCAGCTCACTGGCCTCTTTGGATGACCTTTTCTATTTTGGGCCACTCAATAATCCTGGTATTATCAGTCTTACTAATATGACAGTAATAGAGAGTCGTGGAATGACAGTCCTACAGAAAAGGAAATACTTTTACCTGGTGACTAAAGCAGCAAAGCTAAGCTGGCTACTTCGTACATGTTTTCCTTTGTGCCCACATACTGGTGTGTGAAGGCCTTTCAAATATTGAGTTTCTCCTTGAACAAGGAGCAGTCATAAGGGCATATGAGTGTATTAACCATGTGACAGGAAGAAAAACAATGTAATGACACATTCATGTGATTTATATCACTAAGTTTGGGATGGTTTGTATTCAACAATATGTAACTAAGAACATGTAAATACACTCCCTCAAGAATTATTGTTGTTCTTAGGTGCTGCCTAGTTGGTATCCTATTCATAGTGACCTTACGTACAACAGGAGAAACACTATTGTCAGTGCTTCTCTCTGTTCATAGGGTTTCCAACGACAGACTGATCTTGGGAGTGGGTTGCCAGGTCCATCTCCCAAGCCTACAGCATGTGGTGTTCCCAGGTGGCCTCCCATCCAAGTACTAATCAGGCCTAACCCTGCTTAGCCTCCGAGATCTGATGGGATCAGATGCCACAGGGCTACAGCTGCAGGCCAAGAATTATTAAGAGTCTAGATTTTTTCCCAGAACCCTTCTAGCACATTTTATCTATAGTACTTTTCCTAAAACTTAACTCCTTAATGTATCTTTATAAAACAAAGAATTTTCTAGAATTCTTATCATAAGAAAAATCTAACCTTGGGCTTACTACCAAAAGTAATGGGATAATAACCTGTTAGTAAGATAAAATGGGGCTGGGATTTAGCTCAGTTGGTAGAGTGCTGCTCTGCAGTCTCTGAGGTCCCGAGTTCAATTCCCAGCACCACAAAAATGGGAAAAGGACCTGGCAATCCATTCCCAAGGCAATCCTGAAACAGTCAGCCATTGAAAACCCTATGAGGGTCTCTATGAGTCAGATACTGACTCGACGGCACCTAACAACAACAACAACAAGATAAAATGAGCAAAACAGAAAGGAAGATGGAGTGGAAGCATCATCTGGCCACATGTGTATGAACTAGGTGCATTCTGCATTCTGTGCTAATTGCCCCCAACACTAGGTACAGATAGAAAGTAAGTGTGCAGCTTGCAGGAATCCTGAAAATCCTGTAACTTTTTGTCCTTAGTGAGGCAATGGGGAGGAATATTATACACTTTTATGATAAGTGTCAGGTTGGGATTTAGCTCAGTTGGTAGAGCGCTGCTCTGCAGTCTTTGAGGTCCAGAGTTCGATTCCCAGCACCGCAAAATGGGAGAAGGACGTGGCAACCCACTCCCAAGGCAATCCTGAAACAGTCAACCATTGAAAACCCTATGAGGGTTGCTATGAGTCGGACTCGACTCGACAGGTCGCCATGAGTCGGACTCGACTCGACTCGACAACAACAACATGATAAGTGTTAATGATGAAAAGCACATGATTATATAATTCTAGTCTCTCCCAATGAAAGTCCCTATAATAACCTATCAATGGAGCAATGGATAAAGCAATTCCATATAAATGAATGATAAGAAATAAGTAATATATTGTGCTGTCACTCAGGGAACTCCAAGATTTTTGGAAATCCTGGAGGGGCTTGTGGATTGAGGTTTGGCTCAGTTGGTAGAGTGCTTGCTCTGCACTCTCTGAGGCTCAGGGTTAGATCCCAGCTCCACAAATAATGGGAGAAGGACCTGGCAGCTCACTCTTCAAACAATCCCGAAATAAGCAGCCATTGAAAACCCTCTGAATATCAGAGAAACACTAACATAGTGCCAGGTATGGCATAGTGTTGGGGAATGTTTCATTCTTTTGTACATACGGTCACTATGAGTCAGACCTGACTCCACGGCGCCTAACAACAACAACAACAACATCAGCAACGAGGCTTGCATTTTCATAGCCTCCTTTGGCTCACATGCACATTTCCCCCTGTGCCATTTCTGTACTTGCCCAGTTGTAAACCCTTTTTTAAAGCATCACACACAAAGTATTCAGGAGTGGAATGGATGTTAGTGAAGTTTTGGAGTCACAGTCAGGATGATTTCTGATATTTTGATGGTTCCTCTTTTCCTGATTTATTATCTGTTGTTTTCTCCTTAACTCTACTCCCTAGCTCATGAATAGAAATTTTACCTAAATACTGGATATTAGGTTTTATCCTCTACCCCAAGAAGATATGTTTTTGTCAGTGTCCTCCACTCCTAAGTAGACTTCTGGTTCTAGCTAACTAAAGTCTTCTCTCCATTTTTTTTATTGTTATTAAGATGACAGAAACCCAAAACAGAACATTGTTATTCATCATTCATTTATTTATTCACTCATTCAAAAAATAAGATTGTGTGATTATTAAGTGCTGGGAATATAGCAGTGAACAAGAGCCAAGGTCCCCGTGCTTATGGGTGGAGTTACATATAGATAATAAGTAAGAAATAAATAAAATATAATATAGTATCAGATAATACTAGGAACAGAAATAAAGCAGGATAAAGGCCCAGGGAGAGACTAGGGTACTATCTTAGATAGGATGGTCAGGGAAGTCCTCCTTGATCCAAGGCACTATAAGCAGAGATGTTGCATGAATCCAGATGAGAGGAAAGGACATCGTAGGAAAGCAGTGTTTTGCCATAATGACAGTTCTAGCTGGGCATGTATGCACTTAGCTAATGTCTATACTTCTCAGCCTCTCTTCAAGGAATGGGCATTTGACACAGTTGCAATGAAAGCATGTGAAATGTTATACAGGCCACTTCGAAATACTGTCCTTCAAAGGATTAGATGTATATTCCAGTGGGACTTAGAAAACAAAATCACACATTGTGGTGCTTTGACGTGTTAAGAGGCCTTAGTAACTAAGCCAGAATCTAGATCTGTCTGATTGTTCCTTGTTTTTGCCCCTTTCCAACACAGAAAGAGGCTTTTTGCAAAGTTCTCTTATCTATCTGACAGGATCCACCTAAAGAGGATAATCACCATTAGTCTTCTTGCTGAAATCTCTTTCACAAAGAAGACTAAACTCATATTGCATAGGAAGAAAGAATATAGTCTGTCAACACAGATGGACAGGTCTTTGTCACACACAATTGTCCTCTATTTCTGTTCCATGGAGAATCATTTATAATCAATTGTCTGTTCTGTGAGTCCAGTGGACTTGTCCCAAGCGATTGTATGTTATCCAAGCCCACTTGTTAAGTGCCAAGGAGTTGAGTCCAACTCATAGCAGCCCTATTTACAACAGAACAAAACACTATCCCATGCTATGGTATTTGCATGATGTTTTTTTCTGTTTAAGCCCATTGTTGCAGACACTGTGTCAATCCATCTAGTGGAGGTTCTTAGTTTTTGTGCTGACCTGCCACTCTCCTAAATATCATGTCCTTCTCTAGGGATTGGTCCATCCTGACAAGAAACCCAAAACACATTAGATTCACTCTAGCCATCCTAGCTTCCAAGGACTACTCTGGTTGCTCTTCTAGGATGGATCTGTTGGTTTTTTGGCAGTTCATGGTATAGTCTATATTTGTCTCTAGCACCATAATTCCAAAGCATCAATTCTTCTCTTATCTCCCCTATTCAATGTTCAGCTTTCAAAACCATATGATGTGACTGAAAATACCATGGCATGAGTCAGGCACACCTTCGTCTTCAACACTTTAAAGAGGTCTTTTGCAACAGCTTATCTCAATGCAATATGTCTTTTGATTTCTTGACTGCTACTTCCATGGTTGTTGGTTATTGGACAGCATCAATCTTTTCTCCATTTATCATGAAGTTGCTTACTGACCCAGTTGCAAGGTCTTTAGCTTCCTTGATGCTGAGGCACAATTCATATGGAAGGCTGTGTTCTTTGATCTTCATCGATGAATGTATCAAATCCTCTTCACTTGCAGCTAGTAAAGTTGTATCATTTGCATAATGCAGATTTTTAATGAATCTTTCTCTAATCCTGATGCTGTGTTCTTCTTCATAAAGTCCAGCTTCTCAGATTATTTGCTCAGCATAGAGATTAAAGAGGTATAGTGAAAGGACACAGCCCTGACATACACCTTTCCTGACTTTAAACCAGGCAGTATTTCCTTATTCTGTTTGAATGACTCCCTCCTGGTCCATGTACAGATTCTTCATGAGTACAATTAACTATTCCTACTCTTTGTAATGTTACCCATAATTTGTTGGGATCCACACAGTCAAATGCCTTTGAATAATCAAATAAACATAGGTAGACATCTTTCTGGTATTCTCTGCTTTTGACTAAAATCCTTCTGATATCGGAAATGATATTCTTGGTTCCACACCCTCTTCTGAATCTGGCTTGATTTTCTGAAAGTTCCCTATCTATAGTGACTGCTGCAGTCACTTTTGAATGATATTCAGCAAAATTTTATTTGCGTGCAATACTAATGATCCAAACCCTAAAAACTGTCTACATTTCCCATTGTCCTTGTATTCTATAAATTTTTGAATAATGTTGAGTAAGTGGTTAATTATATTCCTGTGATTTTTTCTGTGCTAGGGTTTTCCCCTTTTGAATATTAATAAATCTATGTCCTATTTCTCTCATATGATCCATCTATTGTCAGTTCCCCCATGTAGCTGTCAGCTTGTTATGCTGTGGGGGCTTGTGTGTTGCTGTGATGCCGAAAGTTATGCCACCAGTATTTTAGATACCACCAAGCCTACACATCATGGACAAGTTTCAGCTGAGCTTCCAGACTAAGACAGACTAGGGAGACGAACTTGGCACTCCATTCCTGAAACAATTAACCTTTTAAACCCTATGAATAGCAGAGAAGGATTGTCAAATATAGTGTTGGAAAATGAGCCCCCTTGGCTAAAAGGCATTCAACTCTTCTGAGGAAGAATTGCCTCCTCAAAGTAGTTGTTGTTGTTGTTAGGTGCCGTTGAGTCGGTATGTGACTCATAGAGACCCTACATACAACAGGGGAAACCCTATTGTCAGTGCTTCTCTGCTATTCATAGGGTTTTCAATGGCTGATTGTTTTTTGGGAGTGGGTTGCCGGGTTGCCTCCCAAGCCTATAGCACCTGGTGTTCCCAGGTGGTCTCCCATCCAAGTACTAACCAGGCCCGACCCTGCTTAGCTTCTGAGATCTGATGGGATCAGATGCCACAGGGCTATGGCTGTAGGCCCTCAAAGTAGAGTTGACCCCAATAATGGAAATGGAGTAAAGCCCCTGAGTCCTCCATTTGCTGATGTAGCACCACTCAAATTGATAAGAAACACAGTGACTGCAACACTGAGCTCAAGTATAAAATGACTGGGTGCATGTCACAGTGTTGTAAAATGTTTTGTTCTCTTATACGTAGGGTCACTATGCGTCAAACCTGACATGATAGCTCCTAACAACAATAACATTGTCAGTTTGTTTGAACAAACCTTTAGAGGATGGAGAGGAAGTTTCCATGTACCCCATTCACTCCACTGATCACTACTTTCTTTTGCCCATATTTTTCATAAGAGATGGCAAAAGCTGACATTGGACACAGAAATGGAATCTACTGAAGAATGAAGAGGGCAGCTCTTCCTCCTCTCTCACTCTGCCTTTCTCTGTCTGGTAAACAGAATAATAGTAAAGATCATGAACTCTCAAGCCAGACTTCCCAGGTAAACATTCCAGCAAGGTTGTATGGCCTTAGACAAATTACTTTTCCTTTCTAGGCCCCAGGTTCTTATTTTGAAATGATAAAAAATGATAATAATAATAATTCTTATTGTTATAAGTTGTTATGAAGATTAAATGAGTTAATGTTTGTAAAATGTTTGGACTAGTGCCTTGAGCATGGTAAGTAACACATGTGTGAAATATATAAGTGAATAAAACCCCTCACAATATAGCTGCCTAGTTTAGTCTCTTGGCTTCAAAGATTTTATTTTTTAAAAATATGTCTTAATATCTTGTGTTACATATGCCATACTCAAACCTAATACCTCTTCTTCCAGTCCCTTGTGGCCTGCTCATTTAGAATACTATGTGGCAATATAGGGAAAATATGCAGCATCCTCAACTTTACTTGCAGATAAATTAATCAACTACTGTGAGTGGCTACGTGCTTAGCATAGACTTGGACTCTTAGACAATATGAAAGAAATATAAATCAGGGTCTTCATCCTGGAGAAGTTCTGAGTCTTTGGGGAAAAGCAAGATTTACGCACAAGAAGCAATTAGAAGACAATACAAAGCAAGCACTTAATGAAGTGTTGAAGTTGTCCCTTTTCAGCCTCAGGAAACTCCTTAACATTACAATAACCCTCTGCTTTTGCTTTTCTCATTGCAGAGCCCCAAAGTAAACAGAATGCTGGGCAAAAAGCTTTAAATTAAAAGGATAATTTAGTAATGATGCTTTTCTTATAATGTAGTGCTTTTCATGTGTGTCGTCTCAAGGCAGCTTCAGCCCCTGAAAAAAACAGTACTTGAAGGAGGTGAGTGGGTTTTCCAGTTTTATCTGGAGCTGATTGATGCTTGGGGAAGTCTAGGACTCTGGATGACACCTTGAGGGAGCATATCCATGTGGTTGATTCTTCCTTTCCCAACTAGACAGATCTTTCCCACCCTTTGCTCCCTCTTTCATGGTGCCCTGCTGCTCTTTAAGGAACTTAAATCTTCCTTGTGCAAGAGAGCCTAGAGGTTCCTTTGGTCATATGTTTCAGAGTTTGATAGGCCTTATTTTGAAATAGAGAGTTTTCAGGTCTAGTTTGTCAACTTGTTCCTGAAAGTATCATAATGAATGGACGTCAAGAAATGCAATTTTGCACTATATTTCAAACAAACAAACAAAAACTAGGATAACCACAAAAAATTTCTTATACCATCTTAAAAGGAAGTTATATTAATTTGGGAGCTTTAGAAAAGGAAATTCCAAAACCATTTTGGTAACTAAGTCTGATATTTGTCAGGAAGTTCTTCTTCATAGATAATTTAAATCCTTAGCATAGCAGTATAAAACCATTTCCTTTCATTCTGCTCTGTTTTCTGAGTTAATGAACATTCACGTAATGGATTTCTATAAATTACTTATTAATCATCTTTCTGGAATCTGTACATATTCACATTAAAATTTAGGATCCCTGATTAAAGTGAACTTCTGTCTGTATAGAACCCAGTGCTATGAGTGGTCTTTATCAAAAATATTTTGGCAATGCAGCATGTTTCAGCAATAAAATATTTTTGTAGGCAAACACTGGGGGTAGCAAAGCATTTGCCTGGTGATTTATACTTAGAAAGTACTTCAACTATCTTGAATTATCTTTGAATGCTAAAAATGTGTGATTCCAAATGCCGCTCCCTCTGGGCTCACATTTGTTGGCTTCAAAGAACTGTTGTCGTGGTGGAAGCCATGGCATTGTTCCCATTGAAAAAAATAAATATTGAGCCAGTCATAAAATCAGGTAACAAACATAGGTAACAAGCAGAGGGGCAAGTGTTAGGCTAACTGTACATGACGGCTTTATTAAAACATATAGGCATTTTGGGTTCTCTTTCTAAAACAGTTTTGAGCTATTGCATAGACGCCATTATCAGATCACCCCTGATTCATGACAGACAGGCTGTTGTTGTTAGGTGCCACTGAGTCAGGTTCCACTCATAGTGACCTTCCTAGGGTTTTCAGTGCTGATTGTTTTGGGATTGCCTTAGGAGTGGATTGCCACTTCCTTCTCCCATTTTTTGCAGTGCTAGCAATCAAACCTGGGACCTCAGAGATTGCAGAGCGGCACTCTACCAAGTGAGCTAAATCCCAGCCCACAGACAGGATCAGATGTATTAAAACATAAAGGAATTTCATGTCTTTTGGTCTGTGAACCTAATATGTCTTATTTTTAAGACCTTTTCCAGAGTGACTATTTTATAACTTAAGGAATAGTTTAACACATTTTTGCAGAATAATTTTGTTACTATTGTTTTAAATTCTCAACGTTAAAAACAACAGACAGACAGCAAAGTATTCTTTGGTCACTGGGTCTCATCTACTTCTTACAGCTAAGGTGGTTTGGCATAGCTTGGTGTTTGAGAGGGCTGAGAAATCAAATGACTTGAACTGGATTTTTCAGCTCTGGCTCTAACTGGATAATACCAAGCACTCAACCTAATGGGGACTGGGTTTTCTCATTTGTGGCAGGAAAGATTTGACTCCATGATCTAATTCAACTCAGCAAATATTTCAATAGGACACATGAGTGATGTTGAGGAAACATCAGGATAAATGAATGCTATAGAAAAGCTCTCAATGAAATTCAGGTCCAATGGGAAAGGTCAGGATTAAACATTACACTAGAAAAAATTTAAAAAGCAAAACAAAGCAAAGCAAAACAAAACAACTCAACACAACAACAAAAATCCTAAGCCCACAAACCAAACAACAACAGATCCAAAATTCTAGGAGCACAAAAAAGACAAAGAATGAACTTCTAAGTTTTCAAGTGTTGTGAAAGACGATCTTTGCTTATGCCTGAAGATCTCTTCAAGGAATGATATATTTGGTTTGCATCATAGACACTATAACTGGTGTATATGTTTCTTTGCAGCAGCTACTTAGAACCATAGTCTACTATGGTGATTAGGTAAATCTGTCTCTCACTGCTAATTTCATTCCTCTGCAGGGCGTAAGAGAAATGAAAACATGGGAAGATGGAATTTTTCCAGTTCAGGAATTGACCTTTAAAAGAATCAAGAATCTCTCTGCCTTTAAAAGGCAGAGAGAGGGTAATGAAGCCAGTAGAAGAAACAAGTGTAAATAGCCCTGATATAAGATTGTACTAATTTAGCTTAAATAAAAAAAAGACTGATCTAAATTAGAGAAAAAATATTATCTGAATTATAGGATTTTTAAAGAAATGACAATGTATTGTTTTCAAGTATATGTAATAAGTTGAACTAATTGCTAGAAAAGCATGTCTAAATTTAAGTGCTGTTGGAATCCTTTTTAAATGACTAGATAAGTTCTGATTCATTAGGACTTTCTTTTTGAATGCATATAATTTATGGGTTAATATGAATCAAATGAAATGACTAATAAAACTCCTTAAATTTTGTCCATGTTGCTAACTTGCTTAGTGACTCCCCTTTTTATATAAACAGTTCAGAGGTAAACTTGAGTTCAATGTGATTCTAGTTTTCAAAAGTTTACAAATTAGTAGGGACTGAATGAATGTGCTCACTCTGGTTCTTGTCTACTAGACATGATGCAAATTTATTACAGTCAGATCTGGAACTCTTACCCTAAAACATTGTGGTTAAAAGAGATATCAAGGAGGGAGGCCAACTGGCTGCTTCAGACTGTCATCTGCCATGACATGGGGAGGGGTGTGACTGATGAGCTTCTGGAAGCTCTTCTTGGTCACAAAAATACTGACAGCAATTGGAAGATGGAAGTAAAACAAAGTGGCCAAGAGAGTTGCTTGCAGCATCTGCTCGAGCTTGGCCATTGTTCAGGTAGAAAGGTCAGATCCAAGCAAGAGTGAGGAGAAGCTGGTATTTGACAAAACTTAAAAGGCATTCTGAAAAGGGAAGCAGTCTGGATGTAGGAGCAGCCAAGAGCCAGGAGCTACTGGATGCTTTTAAGAAGGAGCATTTGAAAACTTGGGAAACATAGTGTGAAATTCTGGGGTCGGAAATGGGAGCTAAGCATGCTTGTATGAAAATAGCCAGAATTCTCATGAGTTGATTTTCAACTGCCCTTCAGAGTCACATGGTCTAAAATATCCAATTTTCCAGTTTGTGGGTCCCAAAATGTAGTCTTACCTACTCACTATTAGGTAACTTATGAGGAAAGTTGACTCATGTTATTCAGACTCACAGGGGAATCATTTATGAGGTGATCTGTCTCTCTATTAATTGAGAGTCACTTGGCATAACCAACCACAGTGGTCATTTCCTCTCTGCTCACTGCTGTAGAGATCAGACCTCCTCAGGTAAAAAATTGCATATGAGAACTTAGCAGATGCCAAAATAAAGCCAAAGGCAGATGCCCCTAAGAATGTTTTACTGAGGTAATGGCGGCTATATGTATTGCTTGTTCCCATTTTGGCCATATTTATATTTGTTTTCCAATGCCTGGCTATAGGGGTTTCGTGAATCCATAGTGAATGAAAAAACGTAAGAGCAACACAGTGGACATACCATAAAACTAAAACTATTTAAAAGAATGTGCTTTATTTTGTGATTGTTGCTGCTGTTTTTAAGGGCCATTGAGTCGGGTCCAACTCATCGTGACCCTCAGGGGGTTTTCAATGGCTGATTGTTTCTGGATTGCTTTGAGAGTGGATTGCCATATCCTTCTCCCATTTTTGTGGTGCTGGGGATCAAACCCAGGTCCTCAGAGAGTGTGGAGCAGTATTCTACCAGCTGAGCTAAACTCCAGCCCATTTGGTGATTATATGAATATTTTTGGTGTCAAAAATCTTGCTTTTAGCAAATTATAGTACCATTATCTTTATAATTTTTTAACTTTAGTGAAGTAAAAATATTGGCAACCTTATTATAGTTCGTAATTTTTCCTATTTTGAGGGTGGATTATGATTCTATGAAATCTCCAAATCTGAGAAATACTGGTTTAGGAAACTTAAGGTCAGTACACCAATAGCTTTCAAGCAAACTCGCAGAGATGAATGTATTATCATCTCAAAAAGTATATGCACACTAATACGGACATAAATATATATTTAAATATTTATAGTAGAAACAAAAATTTCACAGTGTAATACTTAACTGTACCTCATATAATAGACTCCAATCTATTCTGTCTTGCCAAAAATCTCAGTTGCTACCCAATAATTCAATTTCACAACCTACTAATGGGTCACAACCTAAAACTTGAAAAACACTGTAGTAGATTCAGAGTCTTCTCTTCCCAGGACAAAGCTGAATAAACACGGACAGATGTTTCCTTTTTGGATCTCTTTTTCTGTGTTCCACACAGAGCACATCCCTCCTGTTCCAGATTTGTTGCCCTGGATATTTACAATATAACTGATTAAATGAGGAAGTTTCTTTTCGTTAGCCATAATCTTGCTTTTTGGTATATCTTTGCCACCTTGCTTAGATTGAGAAATACTCAATGTCATTTGGATTTAGAGGTCTCTTTTGCCTTTTTGCAACACAGGGAAGTTCTCTGGTCTCATTAGCTCCACATTTACAAAGTACTTCTTTACGATAGGTTATTTAGCAGACTAGCCGATCACATTTGGTTTAATTGGTTCCATTAGCCTCAACTGTGGAGCATAATGTTTTAGTTACAACTCAAAAGTTGAAATTTAGGAAGGAGCAGGAGAGCACACACCTTACTGCAGCCTTTGACCACTGACCAAGCAATGGAAGAGAGTTAGAATCCAGAGGAAAGAAAAAAGGCAACTCAAACTAACTAAAGAAGTTCATGATTAAATTAAAATATCCAAATGTAATTAGTTTGTCTATATAAACTTGCCATGAGAGTAATGAGGAACAGACAACTTGCCAGGTACATTTTCTAGTAGTTATTAGTTTATTTGGGGTCACAGGGTTGTTGCCAGTGCAGGAGTGTCATGCAGTGGCTCACACTGTGGACTATGGTGCTAGATTGTCTGGATCAAGTCCATGCACTGGTATCCCATTTTAGGAGGAGGGTCTGATTCCCAGAGAGGTTAAGTGAACTTTGACAAATTTCTTAACTCTCTGAGACTCAACTATAAAATGAGTTACGAAACAAGACACGTAAGAGTAGCTGCTTCCTAAGGTTGCTCTGTGGATTACATTAGCCCAGTGCCTGGCATGTGATAAATACTAAACTTATTTTAGTCATTATTGCAATTATCATATGGAACACCAAGTGCTGTAGGCTTGGGAGATGGACCTGGCAGCCCACTCCCAAAAAACGATCAGCCATTGAAAACCCTATGAATAGCAGAGAAGCACTAACAATACTGTTTCACCTGTTGTATGTAGGGTTGCTATGAGTTGGACCCAACTCAATGGCACCTAACAAACAACAACAGTGGTTTATAATCTGGAATTTAGAGTCATTCACCTCAATTTTTTTTTTCCCCGTATTGGGGACTGAACCCAGGCCCTTGCACATGCTAGGCAAGTACTCCACCACTGAGCTGCATCCAACTTCTTTCTTTATTTATTGTGAGAGAAGATCTCACTAGCTTGCACAGGCTGCCTCTGGCCTCAAACTTGTGATCCTCCTGCCTCAGCCTCCTGAGTCACTGGGATTACAGTATGTGCCATGGCACCTGACCTCATTGGTCAGGACTTGGATTTAAGTCCCAGCTTCCTCACTTAACTACTTTATAATATTGGGAAAATGCCTGAATTTCTCTAAGCCTCAACTTCCTCATTAAAAATTATGCTGATAATAATAATACTATTGTATTGTTTAAAGTTTCATGGACTTAATTACAGATACCACAGTACCAAGCCCTGTGGCATCTGATCCTGTCAGATCTCGGAAGCTAAGCAGGGTCGGGCCTGGTTAGTACCTGGATGGGAGACGACCTGGGAACACCAGAAGCTGTAGGCTTGGGAGAAGGACCTGACAACCCCCTCCCAAAAATCAATCTGCCATTGAAAACCCTATGAACAGCAGAGAAGCACTGACAATAGTGTTTCCCCTGTTGTACAGAGGGTCGCTATGAGTCGGATACCGACTCGACAGCACCTAACAACAACAACAGTACCTACTGCATAGGGCTTATAAATACTAGTAAGCTAGCCAAAACTACCGATGCTACTTCACTTTGTACTATATTTGTCAATTAACTCATTATGGTTCTTCTACAACAACATTGTATATTTAATAATTAAGATCTTGATTTATACATTGGAAATTTTAGATAGAGCACAATTGAATTGCTCTTTATTATTATGTTTTCCTAACAAGGAACAACATTCTACACTAGAAGGATCAAACAAACGAAACTTTAAATAAAGTCGAACTATTCACTCCAATTCAATAACTGTCCTTTTGAATTTCCATTATGTGCTAAGTACTGTGTTCTATAAGGACCATTTCCGCCTGGCAAAGGTTGAAGTAAAGCTGAATTTAAAAGGCTACTATAATTAGAACTTTTGCTAATGGCACTTAAACTGATTAATGTCCAATAGGACCCACTCTACTGAAGCATATTTTTTAGGCAGTTATATTTATATTAAATTAAACATTTGTTGGATGACTGAGCTTATATGGTAGTGTCTCCATGTGTCTCTTGGCATTAATTCTGTAATGATATGGCGACTGTAGTTGAGGGACTTTGCTATTTTTTCTGCCTGGAATCTTCTTCTCATTCATTCTTGTATGGAAAACTTTTGTGTCATTACTCACTCAGCATTGTCTTTTCTGGGCATTCTACCCAATGTGGGTGCCATCCTCAGTCTCTCCTCTAACACTCTGTTGCATATTTTTTGTTGTCCATGTCACTAGTTGAAACCATACTGTTTATCTATGAGCTATTTATTGCTTATGTCCCCGACTAATGCTAAAGTTCCATGATGGTAGCTACCTTGTCTATACTATTTACTCTCTGTATCATTTTTCTATTGCTTGTAATACATTACCATTAACATAGAAATTAAAAACAACTCATATTATTTCACAGTGTTCCTGGATTAGGAGTCTAGGCATAGACTAGCTGTTTTTCATCAGGGGAAGCTTAGGTCTTCACCAGACAGAGATCAAGACATTGATTCTGCTCAAGGCTGCAATCTTATCAGTGATTTGGGGCCTTCTAAGAACAATCAAGTTGTTAGCAGATTTCAACTTCTGTGGTTGTAGATCAGGTTTTCCTGCTGGATGTTGGCTAGGGTGGGAGTAGGGTGCTCTTAGCTTGTAGAGACTACCCAGGGTTCTAGCGATGAAATGTTCTCATAACATGGCTATTTATTTCACCAAGGCCAGCAGGAGAGTCTCTGATCTCTAGACCCTCAACATTCACCCAATTAGGCCAGGCCCACCCAGGACAATCTTTTGATTAACTCAAAGTTAACTGATCAGAAACTTTGGTTATATTTGCCCAATCTTTTTACCTTTGCTACATAATGTGACTTAACCACAGGAATGATAGCTCATCACAGTCACAGGTACATCACAGTCACAGATAACCATACTCAAGGGGAGGGGATTATACAAGGCAGGTACAAGATAGGTGGGAATCCTGGAGGCTACATTATAATTCTGCCTACATATTATCATACCCCTAAGACCATCTGACCTTTGTTGTTGTTGTTAGGTACCATCCAGTCAGTGTCCAACTCTTAGTGACTCTATGTACAACAGACAAAACATTATTGTTATGTTTCTCTGCTATTCATAGGATTTTCAATGGCAGATTGTTTTTTGGGAGTTGGTTGCCAGGTCTTTCTCCCAGGCCCACAGCACCTGGTGTTCCCAGACCGTCTCCCATCCAAGTACTAACCAGGCTGAACCCTGCTTAGGATTTGAGATCTGATGGGATCAGATGCCACAGTGGTAGGGCTGCTGGGATCTGACCCTTAGTAGGCATTTAATACACACTTCTGAATGAATGAATTAGTAAAAGTCAATGAAATAAGATTTGAGAAATCAGAAATGAAAACAAATTATTGATTATGTATTCAGATATGTTTACTATCCCCTATTGAATTCAAAACAATCTTGTGAGGATCGTTCACTTAATTCACTGACCTTACTTAAGGACTTGTGGCTATTGCACATTGTGAAGAAGACTAGAACAGTGTTGCTGTATGTTGTTAGGTGCCGTCAAGTCTTATTTGACTCATAGTAACCCTCATAGGGTTTTCAATGGCTGATTGTTTCAAGATTGCCTTGGGAGTGGATTGCCTGTCCTTCTCCAATTTTTGCAGTGCTGGGAATTGAACTTGGGACCTCAGAGACTGCAGAGTGATGCTCTACCAACTGAGCTAAATCCCTGCAGAATAGTATTAGTTGCATTATATTGGCAAAGGTTTTGTAGCATAATCTTGATTAATTATTCTTCCAAGCCATTCCATGTAGATGAAAATATTAAATCTAAGGAGGTAAGGATGGCATGTACATGAAAGCATAGTTTACCATGAACAAAACAGGAAAGTTCAGATTAGAACCTGGATTTGCTCTGTCTATTGTTGAACACAATTTTCCAATGCTTCACCAAAACCAGAAAGGAAGAAAGCATTTTGATTTCTAGGAGAAATGATATAAAATAAGGCTCAGAAAGATGTTCTGATTGTACCTAAAATACTACATATGGAATGACCCTCTACATAATACGTAAGCAGTCCTGTTATTTGAGGTATAAGAAGAAATTGTAAGGATCACGCAGACATTGGATAGTGTAGGAGTCTACTCCAGGTGCCATAACAAAATAACATAGACGAGGTGGCTTAAACATCAGACATTTGTTTTCTCACAGTTCTGGAACCTAGAAGTCTGTGATCAAGGTGGCAGCAAAATTCTGTTTCTTGTGGGAGCTCCCTTTCCTATTTGTAAATAACTACATTTCCACTATGTCCTGTATTGGCTTTCCTTGGTGGATACCCATGGAGAAATTTCTGTTGTCTTTTCCTCTTTTTATAGGGATGCCAATTCTATTAGGTTAAGCCCTCACTTTAAGGTTAAATAATGAGAACCTCATTTAAGGTTCTTAAGGTTAAAAGAGGTTCTCATTATTTAACCTTAATTCACTGTTACAGGTTGGATCTTCAATACATAGATTTGTTAGGTCTTCAACATATGAATTTTGAAGGGACTTGGTTCTGCCCATCACAGCTAGCCTAGGAAGTTATGGAGAACAAAGGAAGTTGAAAGGGAGCCAGTTAAGCAGAGTGAGATTTCATGCTTTGGATTTTGATTGCCTGCATTTGAATTGCAGCTTTGCTTGTTGCTTGCATCGGGGGGAAAATCTTATTTCTGTGGGGCTTGGAACTTACACTATTTTAGAAACCCCCTTTAAGGTAAAGAATATGAAATTAAGTATAGTCTTTGGAGGAGGCCTGTTCAAATAAGGGGCTGTGAAGCTTAAACATCATGAATTTCACAGGAAGTTTGCCTCTACTGGCCATGATGCTAAGGAAATTACTATGCCTCTCTGAGCCTCAATTTCCTCAACTGTAAAATGGAGAGAATAATTGTCATATTTCAAATCATAGGAGTGTTGAACGGATTAAACTAAATTACAACTAATAAACTCTCCAAGTTAGTTATTACTATTGCAATCTTTATTACTCTGTCACCATTATCATTATGCCTGTGAGGAAATAGGCAAGAAATGATTACCTGACTTTCTGTACATCAAACAACCTGTGAGCTGGGAGACATGGCTGGCATTGGTCCTCCTGAGCCTTCCTTTCCTCTCTTCCCATGGCTCTGTAGAGACAGCCTTTTCTACTCCCTCCCCAGTACTTATATCCCTGAAGAGTCTGTTGGCATAACATAATCTTCATCCACAAAACTTATTCTATGGCTATTAAAAAATGAAAGTGGCATAAACAGCAGGTATTCACTTGGTTGAATTTAAGCTCCTTTTTCACTTTTGTATATATCTAACACATTTGTGGATATTTCTAATTGAAGGCTTAACTTACTACTGCATTTGGGATGAAATGATGACTTGGATACCCAGATGTTTCAGTGTAATCTCCTTTGGGAATGATTCCCAATTTCCCATATATGCAAACTCTGTTAGGGACATTAGATTTCCTGGGAAAGGTTGTGGAAGTCAGTCCCAGGGGCTCCAGTCTGCCCCTTGGAAACACACAGTGGATGAAAGACTCTGGCCCTGCTCCATCCCTCTCACAGCTCCAATACGTGAGAAATGAGAATCTCTCCCTGTTATCTGGACTCAGGCAGAACTCTGCCTTAGAGCTGGGTTTAGCACTTTCAAAGTATAGATAATGTTGATTGTGATGTATGGAACATTTTTTTTTTCCTTCAGTAATTTACCACATTTACTGTGGTTTGCTGATCAAGACTCCAAGTGTGGTTGGTAGTGGGCCCAAACATAATTGTCCTTAAGATTAATATGGTATGGAAGATAAACAATATGTCACCAGGGCTCTAAATCTTTGGCCTATGAATGAGCATTAAAAAAATACAAGCCTTGAGTGAACATTTGTCACATTTCTCCCATTTTAAAATGTGGCACAATGATAGAATTTTTGTGAAGCCATCAAAACAAACCATGTAGCAATCTAATAGAATCTTTACATGTATCAGCCACAGATCAGCACTGATTTTATTTGCCTTGCTATTGGCTGTAGGAAACATTGATAATTATTTAACCTATTGTTTCTGTCTATGTGCAAATAATAAAATGAGGCTTTGAAATTTCGAAAAGAAAAATGTTACTTTAAGGAGATTGTGAATACCCTATAGTTATCTCATTACCATTATTGATAGATTAGAGTATGTTAGAAATGTTGCTAATGATGTGTGACTAGAAAACCCTAGTTTTGGTTTGAGTCTATAGCCATACCACCCTGGCATCAGATCCCATCAGATCTTGGAAGAGAAGCAAAGTTGAGCCTGTTTAGTCCTTGGATGGGAGACCACCTGGGAATACCAGGTGCTGTAGGCTTGGGAGAAGGAACTAGCAGCTCACTCCTGAAACAATAAGCCATTGAAAAGCCTATGAATATCAGAGAAGCACTGACATAGTGCTGGACGTGGCACAGTGTCGGAGTGTTTCGTTCTATTGTGCACACAGTGGCTATGAGTCTGACCTGACTAACAACAACAACAGTTTTTGCTTGTAGGCTCTCCGTGAGGAAAATCCTGGTTCATCTACCTATCAGATCTACTGTTTGTTAGACAGAGGCATATACAAAACAAGAGAATTAGCAGGACTATAGGGACACCAAGCACATCTGACAAGGGGTCTTGTTCCCTCTGTTTTCTGCCTTTCAATGTGAGTGATGAAGAGACTGCTGGACTTTTTCTCACTTACGCCCCTTTGCCTGACCTCCTGCCTGCTGTCTTCTGCTTTGCAGGTTTCTGGCAACCACGCCTTTATCCCTCAGCTTCAGTCTCACATCTTCGGGTATGCTGGGTCCTCAGCATTCCAGCTTCCCAATGTTACTTAAGGGAGATTTGCATTGGCATCAGGGCTCAATTTATCTACTCTTTTCTTGGTTTCAATCCCTTATAAACCCCACTGGTGGCAAATCCCTGCTTAGATGAAAGGTGTGTCATGCTGGCATAACATCTCATAGTTTGAGTTAAAAGTTATTAAGGCCTTAGATTCCTGTAAGACACAAAGAAGAATACACTTGATGATGAGGAGTACCAATCTTTTCTTTGTAAACTCTCTTTGTGTAATATAAAAAAACATGAAAAATGATCTCTTGGGCAGCAACACATCAACACAATTTTTTAATATCTGCATGAATCCAAATATTATCTTCTACTGAGGCTCCTCATTTGACACTCATCACTACCTGTCCTATTATCTGCCATTATGCAATCATTTACTTTCTAACATTTATAAGCAGAATAGTGGGTCCAGGAATGATTGAACATGGAACAGTGATTCTCAGCCATACCATTTATTCAACAAGTATGTGCTGGACACTGTTCTAGACATGAGATAACTCAGTCAACAAGACCAATAAAAAGAAAATTCCTATCCTCATGCCATGTATTTTCCATTTAGCATCCATGCATAAATGTGTGGGTGAATTTTCATACTTATATGCTACAGATATCCCAGTATTTTGCCTTTAGGATGCAGCAGTTCATGTTATACAGGAAGTAGAGTGCCTCCCAATGAAGTGAAAGCTGGCTTTCCAAACAGGAGAGGCATTAGCCAGCTTCTCTTGAAATATGCCTGGAAGATACATTCAATGCTTCTATAGAAGTCAGTGTGACACACCTTTCATCTGGCGCAGGGTTGGGCCACCAATGGAGAAATGCTACAATCTCATTTCAGGTTTGCATAAATATGTACTTGGTGCCAGCCAGAGTCACTATACAGTCAGTCTTAGCATTTACTTTTCTTTTCACCAGATAGATTTCAAAGAAAACAAAGCAATGCAAAGCAAAACAAAACACACACAAAACTTTCACGTTCATATTTCCACAAGTAGTAAGTAGTATATCACTATATTCAATAGGATAAGAAATTTAAGAGTAGGTTTTAGATAAAGTAAGGGGAATTGATTGTTATTGCTTAGGTGATTTGGAATGTAAATAGTTATGTTGGATTTTAAAAGGACTATTCTCTTTCTCTCTCTCTCTCTCTCTCTCTCACACACACACACACACACACACACACACACACACACACACACCATGCTAAGCCATGTCCTGTGTGTGTATGCCCACGTGTTTCTTAGGAATTGTTAGGTGCTGTCAAGTTGGTATCCGACTCATAGTGACCCTCTGTACAACAGGGGAAACACTATTGTCAGTGCTTCTCTGCTGTTCATAGGGTTTTCAATGGCAGATTGATTTTTGGGTGGGGGTTGCCAGGTCCTTCTCCCAAGCCTATAGCTTATGGTGTTCCCAGGCGGTCTCCTATCCAGGTCGGGCCCTCCTAACCAGGCCCGACCCTGCTTAGCTTCCGAGATCTGATGCAACAGGGCTACAGCCGCAGGCTTCTTAGGAATAGAGGAATGTAAATTTTGAATTGGGAAAATGTAAACTATTCCCTAGTCTCAGTACCCATAATCTCTCAGATGCTTCATAAATGTACAAGATGCTCCCTAGGCTAGATTTTTTAAATCTCTGAATTAGCTAGAACAGTTGTAAAATCACATGGAGCCACACAGTTTACAATCAACTGCAAATCAAGGGAGGCTCCTATATGTTGTTTGTTCTAGCAGCCATAGGGAATGGACTGAACTTGCAAAATGAGCTTTTGATATTCCATTAACAAAACCTGCCTGTGATTGCAACCTCTGCCTCCCCAACTTTCATTTTTCTGTCTTATCCTCATATTGTTTTAGGAGCCAGGTAAAAATCCTCAGCACCAGGAGCATCCAGGATGTGGTTTCAATACCGACTCTGGTGGATCATTGAATGCACCTGGTCTGTTTTCCTTGTGCGATCTAACACATACCCAGTCCTGACATCAGGACTGACTTCTGTCAACTCTAATGTGCCTGAAAAATTTCTTTCAAAGCAGTTTCCTCTTCTAACACATCCCTGGGGAATTTCCCCGAGGGGGTGTGAGGCAACATTAGATTGTGACTATGATAAGATATTCCCATGTTGGAAGGGTTTTGTAAGAAAAGCAGCACATTGCATCTGTTGTTTTCCTTATTTAGGGTCTATTTCACACTGAATGATACTGGAACACAACCCAGAACTCTTTCTTGACTCCCCTGCAGTCTTGTACTTCCTCCTCAATGACGGTAGATCCTGAAACACTTAGTGACATATGGTGGCCTATCTGTGAAGGGTGCTGAATGCAGTGCATTTGCTTTCAGACTCTGGAGTGCTGTGTTTCATTTTGGGCATCATGTTTCTTAAAGGAGTATTGACAAATTGGAACTCATCCACCAGAAATCTTTTCTGGAACAATGTAGGAGGGAAAAAATTTACATTAGTGTCTGCATAACTCGTATCTGCACAGAAGAAGGCTAAAAGAATGAGGAAGAGTCAGCAAAATACCACAATAAACCATTTAAAAAGATTAGAGGAGTTCATCCCAGAGGGATTAGTTGTTGTTGTTGTTGTTATTATTATTATTATTATTTTGGAAGAGGGTGGTAACTGTAATTCAAATGTTTGAAAGGCTGTCAGGTGAAAACGTAAATTATTATTTTTTTTCACCTAGTTCCAGTCAACAGAATTAAAATCAAGGGTAAACAGATTTTTATTCTATATAAGGAAGATTATTCTACTTATTAGAGCTGGGCTGTGATGAAATATAGTTGTGCAAGGAAAGGCCAGAAGATCTGGTAGAGAGGAAGAATTCATGCACTGAGTAAATACTTGCTCCAGACCTGTAAAGATTCTATCCTACGAAACTATGCTATAAATTTTTTTGGCAGTGCTGAGCTCAAACTACGGGCTTGCACATGCTACCAAAGTGCTCTACCACTGAGCTATGCCCCCCAACCTATAATTTTCTGAATTAGGAGTTTCTGGCTCAATTTTCATTTTGACAGAGTATTGATAGAAGCTTGGAGACCTCCCTCTTTTTTTCTTTCTTACTTTTCCTGATAAGGTAATATAATTGAGCCAATAAAGCTATTCCATGACCTTAACAAAATTAATCTTACATCTATTTTTTTTTTTAATTTATTTTTTTCTTTTCTTTTGAAGTACATAATCCTATATGAAGGAAACCTCATGGCTTAAGTATTCATGGATCCTGCTTATAGCTTGACCAACTCTAAAGGCCCAACTGAGCTTTGGTGTTATGCTACTTTCTTGGATTTTGCCCACCAGGACCCACTCCCATTTCTTCTGATAACAGCACCCTCAGTTCCTTCTGGAGAACATGGTTCTCCATTGTGTGTGGTGTTGGTAGTTCCCTGCATCAAGAATCCTTGCCTTTCCAGCCTAAGCAGTGGGAAATAATAAGATTTGGCCAATACCATTCTCTCTTGGAATTTGAATGTTGTATACTATGACACAGGCCCAGAGAAAGGTTGGAGCTGATTGTTTCCCTACAGTTCTGCAAAGGAAATGCCCTTTAGTTCATGTTTCCTAGACTCACATGCAGATGGCAAAGGATCTCACAAGTGGTGTGTGTCTGTTACATAGCCATATTGCTTGATTGCTAGATGAGGAGTTTGTATCAAGATTTGCAATGTGTGACCTTGTATGTTTTCAGTGAGAAGGGAAAATAGTATGTATGCAGTATGTACAATTAACCTTCTTTAGGGGAGGGGTTTCCCTGGGCTCATTTGACTAGAGGCCTTAGGGTGTGAGAATTCCTGCTTCCTGAAGTGCTGGAAAGTTAAGGTCAAATGTTGGATGTGTTTCAAGTTCTGAAACAATACCAGGCAATTTCAAAGCTGGTGTTTGTGTGTGCGTGCATATGTGTGTGTACAGAACTGGGGAGGAAAGGCAGCCTCCTTTTAAAACGTTGCTTTGAAAGATGCCAAAACACTGAGCCGCATATTTGTCTGAGAAAGATCTGTGTGTTTGGATGAAACCTGCCTCTTTGGTAAACACACGGCACAGAAGCAGCCTGCCTCCTCTTGCCCTGCTGTTGAACTTTTGTTCACATTAGCAATTTCCCTCACCTTGGCTGCTGAACTTCCCTTTGTAGTGAAACTCACAAGTACTGTGAACTGGCAAGAAAATGATGGAAAGAAAGGGTGTGTTGGACTAGATTGCATTTTTCCTGAACACTGAAATATCAGGATGTATGGAACATGAGTCATCACTTTCTGTTGGAAACTTTTGTGACCTTTACAGAGGAGGCCAAATTCCTCCCAAGCTGTGCTTCTTCACACCCCAATGCACGACAGTAAAAGGGCAAATCTGAGGGAGGCAAAAGCATATTCCTATTTTTTCTTGCAATCTGTTAAACATTATTGTTTTTTTGACACATTTTGCTCCACACAACAGTACTAATGGAAGAAACTAAGGTGAAGTGTGAGAGCAAGCTACCTGGTCTGCCTAACGTGATTACTCAAACTCAGAACTCTGCTAGAATTAGACAATAGAGAAGAAGACAGTGTTAGGCAAGTATCTTATTTATTGGGCAAGTCCTTGAGGGAAGAAGGCCACATTCAAAATTGTGAATCGCAGCCATTTGGCAAGCTTGAACTTGATGTGATCTACCAGGCAATGAAACAGGCAACAGTATTCTGGCCAGAAACCATTCTGTAGAGGGCCATACCACTCTACAACTCTGCTGGCCATGAGGGCGTCAGGTTTTGACCAATGATGTCAGTAGGGAAGAACTTGAACTCTCAAGAAAAATTTATGTTGTGGATGCTGCCAGTATGTTCTTAAGCATCAGTGTATTAAGAGGTGCGGTAAGAGGGAAGGCTGGGAAAGTTTGCTGTGAAATAAATGACTTTGAGTTTTGAAGTACTTGGCCATTGGAAACTGGCTAAAGAAGAACCCTGATGTGTCAGCCCCCTTTTTTATTCTATAGGAATACTTCGTCTTTCTAAAATCATTCAGAATCAAGAAAGTCTACACAGTGAATTTTCTTATCTAAAACATACTTTTAAGGCCTCTGACCACGTTTTATTTTAGAAAATTTTAATACTAATCTTTCTAAAATGAATTACACACTTCTTTGCTTTCTTAAAAGATTCGGTTAAGATTTAATATACATTTTCATTTTTCTATTTACTGTCAGAAGCTCAGCTGTCACTTCTCATGGCTGCCACCCCTGCCTCTAATAAACTCTGGCCCAGTGTCTAATTTGCTGTTTCTAAACGCCAATGACTAAAAATTCAACATGGCTAAGCTTTGAAATTTATTTATATTGGTGATTTATGTCTTTAAAGGGGGCAGAAGAAACTATGAAGTCAAGTGCATGAACTTTAGTGAATGAGCTTAGTGACATGCATTTCTGCTTTTTGGAGACCTTTAAAAACATTTCTCTGAGGCCTTTTCTTGTCCATCTTTGGTTCTCAGTGGTGTCCTAGACATTTGAAGTTACCAGATAAGTGACCCTCAGATAAGTAAAGAGTCATTGGACTGACTATTCTTCAAAGGTTAGAAAACAAATCAAATATATCTATCGCCCTGTTGGGAATTGGGGTCAGCTGCAGAGTAGCTGGCAAAGTCATTTAAATTCAACAGCTTAATCACTGTTCCCATGCTAACTTTTTGTGTGAATGCAGAGTCTTTCACAATGAAGATGGCTGTGTCAACATAAGGAGGAGCAGCAGACAGCTCCTGAAGATGCTGTGCTTTGGGGACAGTCTGGATGTGTGGTGTTTGGATGAAATAGACAAAAAGGAGGAGGGAGAGCCTTCTGCAGAGGGTAATGAGGGATGCTACCCATGACCAAGGGTGGCACTCTGGGTTTTTAATTGAGCTATCTGAAAAACTATGAATGACCTGTTCTTTGGAACTGTATTTGTCAAGGACTCAAATGCCCTGTAAAACTTAGAGCATCTTGGAAGTGGGAGGAAGCGTACCCCACCCCCAATACTTTTATTTTAGAAAAAGAAATCTAAACTGAGAATAAGAGTCTGTGTCCTTGGCATAAGAATCCAGTCTAAATCCAAAGCCAATGATGTTTTTCCTATACCGTAATGCTTTTAAATCTAAAAAGTTATGAATGCAACCAAAGGTTTTCTACTAGAAGCAAACATATTGCTAGTTTCTGGATGTGAAATCCTGATGTATCAGGTGATTCTTCATATTTAAACAAGAAGCGGCAATTGATCCTCTATGGTATAATGGCCATATGACTCAAAAAATTTGTTTTTATCTTTTCTGTCTATCAGTAGATGGCAGGAGACACCATCAAATCAAGATATAAAAAAGGGTGCAATAATGGAATTCAATCATCGTTCCTTGTATTATCTAGAAAAATTGGTATCCAGTGTAGTCAGTGTACTGTTATGTTGGCACCCTGGGAGAGAGTGTTTTTGGATATAGAGTTGAGTTCAATTATTTGCTTCCCCATTAATCTGGCATGATTACAGTTGGTTTAAAACAATAGTCAAATGTTGGAACTAAATTTACTCTCTTTTGAAAAGACACCTGGAGAAATGATTCATCACTCATGTTGCTAAGATTAATTGGGCATTATAATTGTGTTAAGTGGACTCAGATACCATGTAAGAATCCAGGGGCTTTTCCTATTTTCTTTCTTTCTTGTTTTTTCTTCAAGCAGAGAAGAGAAAACAGACCTAACTTCAATATGGGTTAGGGCAATCCAGCATTATAAATAGCTTTACCTAAGATTAATGAGGATAAAGCACTACAGTTAAAATAATACTAACTAAACACAAGGATATTTTCAATATGCTTTAATTGGCTCTGGTCTCATGAGCCAATATTTCCCTATCTAAATACAGGTCATTTTCATCAAGATTAAATTTGATTTTACTTAGGTTGTTTTGAAGTACTGGCTACATGTTTCTCTAATTTGGAGATTATAGAAAGGTGAAGTACCTGTGGAATTTTCAAGAATTAAAATTTGCAAATCTTCAAATATGTTGTTTTCTTAAAATCCACTTGCCACTAGTTAATGACATTATTATGATACAAAGCATTTGGATCAGCTGGTTTTTTAAAAACTCTTTTATCATTGGAGTCTTATTTTATGGGGAATTTTTGAGAAAAAGTAATTTAATCCATGTCTCGATTTTTTTCTCTCTTAGCAGCTTAACTAGAAGCCACCTGTAGGTTAGGAAGGTTGACTTCAAGAGCACTAACATGGGATTAAGTCTGACATTGATCTTGGCTAATGTTAAGCTGCATGTTGTCATGAGTGTGGACAGTATGGCTCCTCCATGAAGGCTGTGTGCTACAGAAATCACTTAATCACTGAAAACAAAATGGGCTTGTATTTGCTTGCAAGTGGGCTCTACTACTTTTCCTTGTAAATATTTCTCTACTTGGTGAAATCTTTTACTCAAAACCACATTGTTTTCCCCTTCAAAAAATCCATCCTGTGGGCAGGACAAAAATATCCAGTTAAGAAATATACAAAACAATCTTCCCAATCTCTTGGCTATGCCGCATGAGATTCCCACACTTGACAGTGCTACTGAGCTTAGCAAATGCTGTTGCACTGTTGGAAATGCTCTTCTGGGTCAGAGTGCTGGACCTCCAGGTATGGGAAACTAGAAAGAACCTCTTTATTTTTTGTTCAGTGACACCCTTTCATATTCTGAAATGACAGTACATTGCACAATCACCCTATTCACTGGTTGTCTATTATCCCTACTTCCCTTTCAAAAGATTCTACTTTCCTATTTTGTGTGTATCAGTATGTACTGAGCTCAATTGCTAAGGGTGTATGTTGATGTTCTCCCCAGAGTTGCCCCGTCTAAAACTATTTTCAACAAAGAATCTTATAAGGTCCTAGAAATAATAATTTATAAATTGTTATATAAATTGTTAAATAAGTTATAAGATTGACAAAGCTTAATTACTACCCCTTTTAAATATATGTTAATTTTAATAGAAAATAAACTTTTAAAGCCAAAGAAAAATATTATTAATCAGAAAATTGTTGAGCCTTGTGAAGGATTGGAGACTTTATCTTATTTGCAAGCTAGTTTGTCACTGTTTCACTGTGTTAGTAGAAGACATGAGACCTCTGGATAAGAGACAGCGGATATTTTATTGTTCACAGCCATATAGTAGCCAGATATTGGTCCTAATTCTCACAAGGTGATGTGAAAAGACCAGATGATTCTGGCATTTGGGTCAGATGATTCTGGCACATGCAGTGGGTTATGTTATGGAGGGTGCAGGATGAATCTGTAACTTAGTGAATTTGAATCTTTTATTATGGGTAGTATTTCTGCCATTTTCTTTGGAGCAAGAACTATGTATTCCAAGATTGTTCACTAAATACACATACTAGAGAAGAATAAAGACATGAATAAAACATGTTTGCCCCCCAACAACAAATGCAGATCAATATGCCAGTTTTTAAAACTATTCCTTAGAAAATTTGCTACCGATACTGCCCTGATTAATATTCTGGTACCTACAGGCCTAGTGCCTTAGGCTAGATTCTTATAACAAAGATTATTGAGTTGAAGGTATCTAATTTTACTTTAAGGTTCTTGATCTCTATTACCAGACTGCTTTCAAGAAAGATGACACCAATTTATACAAATGGCACAATATTTCAGATCACTTTTTCCCCACAGCTTCATCACAATTGAATATTTTAATTTAAAAAAATTTTAAAAGGATAGTTGAAAATGTACTTTTAATTTAATATTTCTTTGATTATTAGCAAGAAGGAAATCAAATTATCATTTGATATATAAGGGGATTTGGTTCCAAAGCCTCTGTAGATACCAAAATGCTTAAGAATCTTATGTGAAATGTAGCCTTTGCAGATAGCCCAAACATATCCTCCTATATACTCCAATTCATCTCTCAATTACTTATAGTGCTGAATACAATGTAATGATATATAAATAGTTTTTTTATATTATATGGTTTAAGGAATAATGACAAGAAAAATACGTCTGTATGTATTCTGTATAGATGTGATTTAAAAAAGCAAATATTTTCAATCTGAGTTGCTTGAACGCAAAGATATAGGACTTTTGGATGTGGAGAGCTGAGTGTTCTTTTTGTGTGTTAATTACTCATTTGCATTTGTTTTTAAAATCTACTCAATCTCTTTGTTCCTTATTCTAATAATGCTTTGCTGTTTTTTTTTTACTAAAGATAAGCTTTCCAAAAACCTATGTAACATTTTTGTATACTAGAATTTTGTACAATATATCCCTAACATTATTTTTAAATGAAATTAATGGTATTTTTAAATATTTGGAAATTAAAAATTATCTAGATTATCTAGTAAATAACAAACCTTTATGCATCTGCCTTATTCTATTGCTTATAAATTCCTACTCACTCACAAGGCTAAGTATTTATTATATTTTTCCAGGTATTTTGTTTTTTAATATTGGATTTTTAAATCTACATTTTAAATATATTTTGCTACATGGTCTAGTTAAGGACACTTCACCTTCTAAATATCCAATTTCCCAGGCAGCAAATGATTTATTCCTTATTCCAAGGTTTGTAGTGATTTCTTGGTCATGTACTAATTAGAGTGTCTATAAAATGTAGTGTTTGAAGTGTATTCTTCTCTCTCTTCACAAATTTATTACCAAGTAACAATCTTGCCTTGGATACATGCTGCAAATAATTGATGCTCATCTCTTAAGTACTGGTAGAGATATGTCACAAATATTTAGTTTTATATATCGATAAGAAAGAATAAAATAGCATAGTACTTGTAATTCCAAAATTTGCTTCACTTCAGAATTTTAATAAGAACATATTCCAGAATTTAAGAAGATATTTAAGTGATAGGATACACTATAGGTTTTTTTTTTTTTGCCAGTGTTGCATTTTATTTTATTGATTTTTAGGAAATAAAAACTGAAACCATATTTTTTTAGTGCAAACTAACCTGCTTTAATAATGAATTGCTACACATTTAGAGGGGAAAATTGTTCCTCAACTAATGAAATGTGTGTGTGTGTGTGTGTGTGTGTGTGTGTGTGTGTGTGTGTGTGTGAGAGAGAGAGAGAGAGAGAGAGAGAGAGAGAGAGAGAGAGGTGGAGGTATGGAGAATTTCCTTAAGAAACACTTTACCCTCTTTGGAAATGATATTGGCAGGAAGGAATAGAGAAATAGGGAAGGATTGAACATTTTATTTTATTTTTCCTGCTCCAGAGCTACATAATAAAACGCAAAGCTTGGTTTCATGTAAAATCAATGGGGGTGAGTTATTTTGACAGAAATTTGCCATCCTTCACTGATCATGTGGTACTCCAGATAATAAATATTTTAAGCCAGTACATTACTGGTAATTTATTACACAGTAAGAAATAATGAAACAATACAAAAGTCTGGAGATGAAAATACTTGGACTGGTGAAACACAGGGTCTATGTAAACATGATGAATGTCCTAAACTAGAGTTTTACTACTATAGGTTAGTGGACAGGAAGAACTTGATACTAGGCAGATCCATGTATTTTCATTTCTTTTAAAATTTTCTTTCTCATATTTTTCTACAATGGTTATTCTCTTAACACCAAAACTAAAAACTTAGAAATTCTTTGTTTTTTGATAAGTTTGTTATGTAGTTTTTGTTTTCTTATTTCATCTCTCTTTTAATCTACACCTAGACAATGCCTTCACATCTTGAAGTTCATGTGTAGTCCATGAGGATCAAGGCAAAAATTACCAGAAATACTAGGGTCCATGAAACTTGTTCTTA
The DNA here is from genome assembly GCA_007922755.1 of Pedetes capensis. NCBI lineage: Eukaryota > Metazoa > Chordata > Mammalia > Rodentia > Pedetidae > Pedetes > Pedetes capensis. The sequence goes on along the minus strand of VMDO01004820.1, from coordinate 14,640 downwards.
ATTAATTTTTTATTTTATCTTTCTTTAAATCCTAGTGCTTCACCAGCTACCTAAGCCAAAATTGGGGGAACATGCATGCTTGAGAGATGCTAGGGCCGGGCATGGTGGCACATGACTGTAGTTCCAGCAACTCGGAAGGCAGAAGCAGGAGGACTGTAAGTTCAAGACCAGAGGCAATCTGCATAATTTAGTGAGACCCTGTCTCAAAAAGTAAAAAATTGGGCTGAGGGTGCAGCTCAGTGGTACAGCACTTGCAAAGCATGCAAATGTGAGGCCCTGGGTTCAACCCCCAGTACTGCAAAAGGCAAAACAAAACAATATAAACAAGGAAACAAAAAAAAACAGATGCTAGGGAGAGTGTCATGTACTCAGACCTTCAGCAGCATCAGGGAATTGAAGCAGATCAGTAAGCATCATGAGGAATAAGTCTTTAAAATGAATACATTTCCAAAATATTTTGAGGATGATGATTTGTATAATTTCCCTACCACTGGGAAAATGGAGCCATTAAAATGGCTTTCTTGCAATGCTATCATGTCAAGGAGGTAAGTTGAAGTTGGAGGCTTGGTTTACCTGAGACAGCAGTGTTCCACATTGTGGGAAATGACAGGCAGAGTAGAGTTAAGAAGGGCAGACTCAGGAACTTGGAGTCCCATCTTGAATTTGCCCCTCAGTTTGAAACTTTGTATAAGTTACTTGCCTTCTCTCTAGTTTAGCTTCCTCATTTGTGAAATGAATAACAATTGCATCAGTAAGCATTGTTATAAGGATTAAACAAGCTAACCTGTGTAGTGCACTTATGACACATACTAAGAACATGATATGAATGTTTGTTTAATTAATAAAATAAACTTCTTATGAAAGATATGAAGTCAGAAAAGGGAGAACCAGGTATGTGAAGTCTTCAGAGACCTAAACAGGCCTGAAATGGAGGAATCTGGCTAGTGAAAGTATAAAAAATTGGTCTTTAGATCCCTCTGACAACCATGATCAGAGTTCGCCTTCCCTTCATGGAGTGACCTGTTTGTGTAGCCAGAACATGAGTGAAAAGAAAGATAGGAACTGAGGGTCAGCAAGAATGCTTGGAAGGCTTTCTCTTTTGTGCTTCCTTTCGAACTCCTGATTGCACATGTGTTTTTAAGACACCTCAGATATTGCGATGCCTCCTACATTCCTCTTTCTGCTCAGGACTGCTTTAGCTATTTGGGGTCTTTTGTGTTTCCATGTGAATTTAGGATTTTTTTCTATTTCTGTGAAATATGTCATTGGAATTTTGATGGGGATTTCATTGGATCTACAGATCTCTTTTGGTAGTATAGCTATTTTCACAATATTAATTCTGCCAATCATTGAGTAAGGGAGGACTTTCCATCCTTTATTGTCTTCTTGAATTTATTTCATTAGTATTTTGAGTTTTCATTGTGTAGGTCTTTCAGTTCCTTGGTGAGATTTATTCCTAGAAATTTTGCTATTTTTGAGGCTATTGTGAATGGGATGGTTGTTTTGATTTCTTTCTTATTCTGTTGATTGTTGGTGTGTGTGTGTGTGTGTGTGTGTGTGTGTGTGTGTGTGTGTGTGTGCATGGCCATGGTAACAAACAACTTGGTACTGGTACAAAATAGACATGAAGATCAATGGAATACAATAGACAATCAGAAATAAACCCACACAACTACAGTCACTTGATTTTTGATAATGGAGCCCAAAATATAAATTGGCAAAGGGAGAACCTCTTCAACAAATGGTGCTAGGAAAGCTGGATATCCAAATGTAGAAGAATGAAGGTAGATCCACATATCTCATTCTGTACAAAAATAAACTCAAAACAGATCAACGATCTTAATGTAAGACTAGAAACTTTGAAACTACTGGAAGAAAATGTAGTGAAACTCTTCAACACATAAGCATAGGCAAGTACTTTCTTAAAAGAACTCCAGTAGCCCAGGAATTACTAGCAAGGATTGATAAATGGGATTATACAAAATTCAAGATTTCTGCACAGCAAAGGAAACAATCAATAGAATAAAGAGAGAATCCACAGAATGGGAGACAATCTTTGCCAACTACATAGCCAATAATGGATTAATGTATAGGATACATAAAAAATTCAAAAAATTAAATGCCAAAAGGACAATACAATCAATAAATGGGCAATTGAACTAAACAGACCGTTCTCAAAAGAAGAAATACAAATGACCAATAAATATGTGAAAAAATGTTGAACAAACTTAGCCATTAGGGAAATGCAAATCAAAATTACACTGAGATCCTATCTCACTCCAGTCAGAATGGCTAGAATTAGCAAAACAACAAATGCTGGCAAGGATGTGGGGCGGGGAAGAAAACTTAGATATTGCTGATGGGATTGTAAACTGGTACATCCTTTATGGAAATAAGTATGGGGGTTCCTTAGAAAACTAAAAATAGAACTACTATTTGACCCTGCTATACCACTCTTAGGAACATACTCAAAGGAATCCAAGTCATCATACTCTAGAGACACTTGTATTTCCACAGCCATTGCAGCACTCTTCATGATTGCAAAGAAGTCAAATCAGCCCAGGTTGTCCATTAATAAGATGAATGGATTTTTTAAATGTGGGATAGCCAGGAGTGGTGGGGCATGCCTGTAATCACAGTGATTCAGGAGGCAGGGACAGGAGAATTACATGTTTGAGGCCAGAAGCAACCTGCATAACTTAGCAAGATCCTCTCTCAATTAAAAAATAAGAAAGGGGCTGAGCATGCAGCTCAGTGGAAGAGCACTTGCAAAGTATGTGTGAGGCCTTCAGTTCAGCTACCAAGTACTGCAAAAAAAAAAGTATATATACATAATGGAATATTATGCAGCTATAAAGCAGAATGAAATTATGTCATGGGTGGATTTAAAACTCGTCATTTTAAGTGACATAAATCAGACTCAGAAAGACAAATACTGCATGTTCTTATTCATATGTGGAAACTAGATTTACCTAAAAATGAAAAATATAAATATGTACTTAAGATTGTAAAATTAGAAGGGGATATATCTAGAGCAAGGAGGGTATGGGAGAAACATGGGGGGTAGGTGAAGTAGGAGAGAACAATTGAAAAGTACATGATACAACTGTATGATAATATAATGAAACTCATACTATATGCTAATTAAATATCAATAAAAAAACAAGATGTCTAGATTCCTTTTGAAAGTAGGTAGTAAAGGACTTTTTGTTGTTGTTAGGTGCAATCAAGTTAGTGTCCAACTCATAGAGACCCTACGTACAATAGGCGAAACACTATTGTTGGTGCTTCTCTGCTATTCATAGGGTTTTCAATGGCAGATTGATTTTTGGGAGTGGGTTGCAGGGTCCTTCTCCCAAGCCTACAGTATCTGGTGTTCCTAGGTGGTCTCCCATCCAAGTATTAACCAGGCGCAATCCTGCTTAGCTTCTGAGAGCTGAGGGAATCAGATGCCACAGTGCTACAGCTACAGGCAAAAAAGTACTTCTTAGTAAAATAAAAACAAGCCCAAGTAATAAATAAATAAAAACTAATATATCTTGGGCAGAGAGATCACCTTTGGACCAGGAGATGGGCTGAGGCATGTTGGGTAATTCTAATGCATTGACTGCACACTGAGTAAATGTGGGGATGCAATACTCACTGTGTCTGGAGGCACTGGGCCCTAGGAAAGGTAGCTGGAGACAAACTTGAAGTAGTGTTAAGTGTATGGGGATTTTGAATGTGCAAAAACAGAATTTTCTCTAACTTTAATAGAGATATTTTAAAAACAGTAAGAGGTAGGGGATTGGATAGAAACTGAGAAGAAGTGAGTGGAGACCATGTGAATTATGTTAATACCAAGCTGGTTTTGCAGCAAAGATCCAGAGACAAAGTGTGACCTGTTTCCTAAAAGGAACCACTGATGGGAATTCAGGTTTCAGTGATAACTTGGTAGCAGTAAAAGTATGTCTTAAAATCAAATTTGGAAATTTCCTCAGAGCTGCCTCTTCAAAGACAAATGAGCCTCTTACAAGATGTCTAGTTAAATAAAATAATGGATGTGAAAGGCTTTGCAAAACATTAATGTGCTGTATAAATCGAAGGTGTTATCATCATGTATTGTGTGTTAAAAAAAACATGCAGTAGAAAGGGATTATTTCTGTGGTCTAAATAGTCAAATATGGGCTGTGTGACAGCATTGTGAAGTGGAGTCATAATTGATGAATGACTGAGCCCAGAGAGGGTTGATTAATGTGTGGATGCTACCCTGGAAGGATTCTGCTGCTGTAATGCTACAGGGTTTTTTGTTTTGTTTTTTTTTCTTTTCCCTTTTTTGATGTAAACTATTTTTCTGAGGGTTAAAGAATGCTTATCAAGTGTAATGATAAGATTAATGTGGGGGAAGTAGCTAACATATATCAGCTTTAGAAAGTACTCTGCTATGTAAGCAAACTGAGCTTCCCATGTTGTTGTTAGGTGCTGTCTAGTCACATCTGACTCAAAGCCACCTTTTGTACAACAGAATGAAACACTCCCCAACACTGTGCCATGCCCAGTCTATGTCAGTACTCCTCTGCTGTTCATAGAGTTTTCAATGATTGTTTCCAGATTGGTTTGGGAATGGACTGCCATGTCCTTCTCCCATTTTTTGTGGTGCTGGGGATAGAACCCAGGGCCTCAGAGAGTATGGAACACTACTCTGCCAAGAGCTTCAGATAGGCTAGTAATATGTTCAAGACCACTTATTTCATAGTAGCTGGTATTTTATGAACAATTTCATCTTCAGACAATAACTTGCCCAATAGAGTGGCAGAGCTGGCATTAGAAACTAAGCAATGTTAATCTAGAGAATGTGCAACTAAACCACTTTGCTGTATTATTTAATCATTGTTTTAACAAAGTACTCATATGTGGGACTTATCTGATCATGATACAAATGTTACTCACTTAATTCTCATAGAACCTATCACATAGATACTATTGTTATTTTCATTTTACAGCTTAGAGATTGAGGCACAAGGAAGTTACATAACCTGCCCAAGGTCACACAGCTGGTAAGTGGACTCAAACGCAGTCTTGCTGGGGAGTCCAAGCCTCTGACCACTATGCTCTGCTACCTCTGCTCTATGCTGTACTCCTGTCAATAATGTGCCCAGTTTCACACAGCTAGATCTGAGGTGATCCTGCCCTCTCCTGACACCCTAGGACCCCAGTATTTTTGAGGTTTCAAAGGAAGCAGTGAGCATGTATGATTCAGTTGATGCTCTTTTGACTTACTGTGCAGCATCCGTGCCTGAAGGCATCTTTTGTGATGCCACCAATTCAATCTTAGACTCTTAAATCCTTGTCTGTGGTTCTTTGTGCCAGACAGCATTCCCTCCTACATAAAATACATCCTCATTCTCATTACATCTCCCCGTAAAACTTTCATCAATTTGAAAATTGTAAAATGCATTCCTTTTTTATGCAGACATTTAATTTATGTATGGTTAAATGACAATTGAGCAATATATCCTCCTGCATCCCCAAATACCATCCCAACTCTGCAATTTGAAAATAAATTGATGATCTTAAAATTGGCATAGGTTTTAAGGAAATGGAATCTTCTCAACCACAGATTTTAGAGGATGTTTATCTGCAAAGCAAAATGGCATAATCAGCAGATTCTACTTAAGAGAATTTTACATAGAACCACCAGCTTAACCAATCTGCTTCAAATTCCCTTGTGGGCACAATGGCCTATTCCTTCCTTATGTGCATGGATAAAGCCACAACATTCAACCTATCAGCCTTTCAACCTCTCACTTTCAGAAACACTGAAGTTTAAAATATAAAGGTGTTGTTTTTGCTTCACACCCAAATGTCAGAGCTAGATATTCTGATTTCTCCTGATTGGCTCCAGGTGATGTTAAGTGGAATGCAGGAAATTATCAAGATCAATCTACCTTCAAAGGCTTTCTTTGAAATTACAGGATCTGCATCAAAATGTAAAATCATGCTATTTTTATTCCAAGTTCCCTTCCATGATTTTCCATAACTCTCACTCCACCAAGAAACATGTAATATTGGTAAAATAGCATTTTTTCCCTCTCAGTGAAGGTGATTGTTACAGCCTTTATATTTTCCAAAGAAAGATTCTTAAACAATCTGGCCCCTGCTTAGTGTGTTTCTGAAGGATTTAATTACTAACTTTCTGAAGGCTTAAAAAAGGAAATTTCCCCACTTCAATGGCTCAGCAAAGTGACTTACATCTCAAGAACAACATGCAGAACATGAATCATAACTAAGGAAAGGAGATATCATTGGGAACAGCTGTCATATGGCCAATGACAATCCTCAAAAAATTGAGATATTCAAATCCTACAACTGGAGTGGGAGAGCAAGGGTCCTGGCCAAAATCTAAATGTAGTAGAAACTGGCATATTCTAGGAAGCAAAACAAAATACAGAATAATGAGAGGTATAATGTGGAAGGTACCATTTAATGACTTGCCACACAAAATGTGATTGGAAAACCAACAGAATTGCTTTTTATATGGGAAATTGTTAGAAATGTAGACCTTAGGCTACACTCCAGACTCTCTGAACTACAATCTCATTTTTAGCAAGATCTTCGAGTAATTCATGTATATATTGTTGTTATTAGGTGCCATCAAGTCAGTGTCCGACTCATAGCAACCCTACATACAACAGATGAAACACTATTGTGCTTCTTTGCTGTTCACAGGGTTTTCAATGGCTGATTTCTTTTGGGAGTAGGTTGCCAGGTCCTTCTCCTAAGCCTATAGCACCTGGTGTTCCCAGGTGGTCTCCCATCCAAGTACTAACCGGGTCTGATCCTGCTTAGCTTCAGAGATCTGATGGGATCGGATACCGCATTGATACAGCTACAGATATATATATACTTGAAAAACTCTGCTTTAAAGTATTTTTGTGAATGCAGTTATGCCAATAATTGCTGTTTTCCAAAAATAATGGCACATATGAAGAGTAATGGTCATCCTTATTTTGCAATGAGGCCACAAACTCGTAGTGGGAAACATTCTCATATTCTATTGCTGTGGAAAGGTAATGGCTGATGTAGAGTTACTTTTATTGGAGGAGCAAAAGCAGCTGTAAGGGAAGGAATAGCAGCTCATCACTTTCAGTAACAACAAATGCCAGCTTGACCTGAATTGTTATTTCTGACACATCACCTTGCATTTCTCATCACATTATGCTGGTGGATTCTTTACCTTCTTTTTACAATTTTTGGGTCAGAGAAGGAAACTGACCTAGAGGTTGCTGCGGGCATTTAGAAATAGTCTTCCTTGTCTCTTCCTTTGGAGCTGAAGTGTCTGCTGTAGAAGTTCTCACCTGGTTGATTTTAAGAACTTATCAATCACGTGACTGTGGAGCTGTCCCAGCCATCAAACATCCACCTCTTCCATGACATGATGACTTGTGCTAATGATGAAATGAAGCTGTGATAGGTGATGCGGAAAAAGATAGAAATCAGAGTGGTGCCCTGAAGGAGTGAGGGCGAGGGTGAGGAGAGCTGTAGACCTGTTACACGGAACCATGTGGAGCAAACAAATCTTTAGGCAGTGCTGGGGATACAGAGGAAGTGGCCATCAGTCACTCCTTGCTCCTTCACTGCCTGAAAGCTCGAACAGCACCTGCTACTACACATTTTCTCACAGAAGGTTTACGCTGTGCTTACCGGGAGAGAAGGCAAGGTGTGGCACAATTGGCTTTTTAAACAAGGAACCATTTAAGCTGTGAATGGAGAGAGCTGGAGTCCCAAAGCTCTGGGTGGGAAAGTCCACCGGCACAGGTACTACAGTGCTATCAGTCAAATTCATTGAAACACCATCACAATTCACTCCTCATCCTGTTTGGTGATGCTAACATTATGGCTGGAACTTCTTAGTAACCCCAGCTAAATTTGGGACTCATATAGTTTTGAATAATATGATTGTGTGTTAGGGCCAAATTAACTTACAAACTTCTTAGCCAGACTTTTATAAATAAAGAAAGGAAACCTGTTTTCTTTTTCTTCTTCTTCTTTTACTTTTTTTTTTTTTTTAAGTCAAATCCAGGGCTTTACACGTACTTTGCAAGTGCTATACTGCAGAGCTACACTCCCAGCCCATTTTTTATCTTTTTAATTTTGAGAGAGGGTCTTGGTAAGTTATGCAGGCTGCCTCTAGCCAGGAACTCCTGCCTCAGCCTCCCAAGTTGCTACGATTGCAAGTGTGTGCCACCGCACATGACATGAAAACTGTTTTCAACTTTTCTTGTCTTGGCAATATTCGTCTTCACAACCTACTCCTCATTCATGCCACCATCATTTCTGGTTGCCACTATTTTTGTCCATACTCTTGCTGCTGTCTTCTAATTGGTATCTCAAGTTCCATCTTTACCACCTCCTGTCTATCTTCCATAGAGCAACTACAGTATGCATCCCAAGATATAAAGGAGGTCATGTCCCTCCTCTGCTATAAGCACGCCAATGTTTTCTCACCCAAAAGTTTGAATGTTGACAAACAAGCTCTAAGGGTATAGCCGGCTAACCACCCTCTTCTGGGCCATATTTCTGGTATCCATCTCCTATCTTCTGGCTTCCTTCTTCCTCAGCCATACAGCATATATCTTGCCTCAGGGTCTCTGCCTGGTTTATAAATCCCTGGCGTGATGTTGTTGTTGTTGTTAGGTGCCATGGACTCATAGCGACCCTATGTATAGCAGAATAAAACATTTCCCAACACTGTGCCAAGCACACGATCTTATTTATGTTTAAACACATTGTTGCAGACACTATGTCACTCCATCTAGTGGAGGGTTTTTCTTTTTTTCATTGACCTACCATTCTCCCAAACATGATATCCTTCTCCAGGGATTGGTCCCTCCTGACTGTCTGTCCAAAATATGTAAGATGCAGTCTAGCTATCCTTGCTTCCAAAGAGCACTCTCTTCTAGGACAGATCTGTTGGTTCTTTTGGCAGTCCATGGTATATTCAATGTTTGTCTCTGGTACCATAATTCAAAAGCATCAATTCTTCTCCTTTCTCCATTGTTCAATGCCCAGCTTTCACAACCATATGATGTGACTGAAAATACCTTCATCTTCAAAATGTGACATCTTTACTTTTCAATACTTTAGAGAGATCTTTTGCCATAGCCTTTCCCAAAGCAAAGTGTCTTTTGATTTCTTGACTTCTGTTTCCATGGGTGTTGATTGTAGAACCAAGTAAAGCAAAATTACGGATAACCTCAATCTTTTCTCCATTTATCATGAAGTTTCATACTGACCCAGTTGTATGGATTTTTATTTTGTTGGTGTTGAGTTGCAAACCATACTGAAGGCTATGTTCTTTGATCTTCATCAGTAAATGTGATAAATCTTCTTCATTTTAAGCAAGTGGAGTTGTGTCATCTGCATAACACAGGTTTTTAATGAGTCTTCCTCCAATCTTTATGCAGTGTTCTTCTTCATAAAGCCCAGCTTCTCAGATTATTTGCTCAGCATAGAAATTGAAGAGAGATGGTGAAAGGATATAGCCCTGATATACACCTTTCTCTACTTTAAACCAAGCAGTATTTCCTTGTTCTGTCTGAACAACTGCCTCCTGATCCATGTACAGATTCCTCATGAGTACCATTAGATGCTCTGATATTCCCATTCTTCACAGTGTTATCCATAATTTGTTATGATCCACACAGTCAAATGCCTTTGCATAGTTGGTGGCATAGCTTTCAGCTTCATAGCAACAGGCAAGCGCCCACAGCGTGACAAACTGACAGACCTGAGGGGGCTCCCTGGCATAGACATTTAATTTACCCTTCACTGACTTTAAGTGACTTCTCAAGAGTTACCTTATCAAAGAAATTTCCCTGAAAAACTTCTATAATCTCTGTGCTCCAATACTCATGTAATTTAAAACCACATGAGGCATTCTTTATCTTTCTGTATGTATGCTTACCCCAACTCTGGAATTGGAGTCTTGTTTGTCTTGCTCACTACTTTCTCCCCAGTGCTGTGAAGAATGCCAGAAATATGCTAGGCACAATACTCAGTTAATATTTGTGAATACATTATTTTCAATGCATGTCTGGTGCTCTGATTTTTTTTTCAACTGATTGTTTTTCAAAATCTACTTAGCTTTTAAACATTCTTCCACCTTCCTGCTTTTGTTTGGATTTCTTCTTTTGGGGTGTCCTTGTCCTTCCCTAGATCTGCATGTTCAAGATCTACTTTCTCCTCAAGTCCCACATTCTGCAGGAAACTTTCTCTCGTTCTGTTTTAAAAGTTAAACCCATCACTGTTTGTGTCCCTCATGGCTCTGTCCTGTAGTGGAATGATTTATCTTCCTGGACTAGGAGGTAGAAAAGGTGGGGCATCTGATTTATCGTTAGGCTCAACCCCACTCCCTCCCCCTGCCACAATTTATACTTATTGCCTTAAACATAGACAATGCTCAACACATATTTGGTCAATAAATATTGCTGATTTATTGTGACAATGTTGATTTGATGATATGGTACCAGGATAAGAAATGGTACTAGAGTATTCTTAAAATCCTACAGTTTCTTTTCCAAAATTTGCTTGTGATGGCTTTTTGGTTTCGTGTTTTGTGTGTGATGGGAAACTATGGGAAAAAATTTGCTCATGGGTACAATCATTTTATTTTAATAGGTAAAAGTGAAAATATTCATTAAAAAGGTAAAATATCTAATAATGAGATTATCAGTTATCTTGCCTACCTGTCTCACTCCCAGGTAGGGTTAGTAACTGGGGAGATTACTATTAATAGGGAATTCTGTCAGCATCTTTCACTGCCTGAGAAAACACTTTACCCACTTCTCAGTTGCAATACTTCCTTATAGCCTAGTAAGGAAAACCAAGAGAAGGAAGTAACTATGTTTAGAAAGATACCTGTTTAAAAACTCATTTTTCTTAGCATGGATTTTCAACTTCAAACTATAAAGATTCTGCCTTGGAAGTTCATAGCATACATCGCTGTGGAGCCGCTGGTCTAATTGGGAAGTTTTGCTGTAGCAACATTAGGGCTCATTAGGATTTCTCTTATCAGTGGTGTAAGCTGTGAGATTTCAACCACGAAAAGAGTTTAGATTCTAAATGAGAAATATAGATTAGCATTTCACATAATGAAATAATGGACTTCAGTGTTACCTTTCTAGTGACAAAAGCAGGAACTTAAATCCATTGTAGGGTTCCTTGTTTAATCAATAAATAAAGGAGAGACACAGAAGATTTATTTCTTCTCAGGTAACAAACACTATCATTTTTCTTAATTATCCTTATGTTTGCCTTTCTTGCTTTTGGATTCTTTGCAAGTAAAAAACACTCTACATCAACAAAGGGCCATCAAATCTCTTCTTGTATTTTCTCTTTCTCATACACATAGTTTGGTCTGTTTTGCTGCAATATCTACATTCCTTAATGAAAACCTAGTATAATCAAAGATTTCACAAGGTTGTTTAGGTTATCTTAGAGGCCAGAGGTTCCAGCTGAGGAGAAGAAATATCAGGGCAGCTGTAGGAGAGAAAACGAATAGTTTGAACTTTGGATCCACAGATGGTTATGCCTGCCAACTGTTATGAGCCAATGAATATCTGGCCTATCATTTGTCATATTTATTGCAGTACATAATGCTGTAATTTCTTGTGGCATGGTTATTTATCTTGCTATGTTCTCTGAACAGCTAAAATTGCAGCCATGTTGGAGCATATGTATACCTTTTGGGTTTCATCTTTAAATAGCTGCCATGCAAATTGGCACAAATCTCCCTCTCCAACGACTGGGATTATGAATGCTGTGAAATCAACTAGTTAGAGGACTATGAAAAACTCTAACAATTGCAACAATGGCACTCATCTTGCTCCTGTGTGCTTAGCTGCAGCGTTTTAAGGGAGCAGAGGCTCTCCATTGCAGTTGGTGGCCTTTTAGAGGTCTAGTGCTGTCTTCCTAAAGCAGCAGGTACTGCACTAATGAGCACCAAGCAGCAATCCCCCCAAATTTGCAGTCAGAAAAGGGGCTCTGGAAGGAGGAAGGTCAAAGGCAGGAGGACTATGACATGCTATTCAGTTGTTGATTTCTGATGGCAATCATGAGGGTACTGTGATATTAAGAGGCGCAGAAGGAACATCTGTCTTTGTTGGTTCCTCCACTACAGCAGTGGTGAGTCACTGACCAGAGACCACGTGACACCTAATGACAGAAGATATGACCTACAGGTGGGCAGGGAGAGTCTCAGGGTACTTGTGCTCCTCTAGCACATCCCAACATCTATGATGAATCAATGAGTCCAAATGGGGTTTGGACTTGGTACAAATTTTAGTGCAGTTTGGAGCTTCCAGGAATAGCAGATGTGAAAATATGGGTGTGGCTCATCCACACTGGATTAGCTGCCTCCGTTTCCCGGGGTGCAAATATTACACTTGTTATAGGTTGCTCCACTATTTATGATAAAGGAGCTCTTGGCCACTTAGGCCTGAAGAGCATAGGGAACATCATGTTTCATTTTAGCCATTGGTGCCCCTCACAATAGCATCAATCAGAAGAGTTAACAATTATTATTTCTGAGAGTCTTCACACATCTCCCCTCTCTCTTTCCCTGCAAGGCAGAAAAATGATCATACAGTCAGTATGCAGCAGAAGAGAGACACTAATGTGATTTTCATCTTTATTGGGACTAATCTTAAAAATATGAAGACTTGTTGTTGTTAGGTGCCATCGAGTCGGTATGTGACTCATAACGACCCTACATCCAACAGGCGAAACACTTCATCAGTGCTTCTCTGCTATTCATAGGGTTTTCAATGGCAGATTGATTTTCAGGGAGTGAGTTGACCGTTCCTTCTCCCAAACCTACAGTATCTGGTGTTCCCAGGAGGTCTTCCATCCAAGTACTAACGGGGCCCAATCATGCTTAGCTTCCGAGATCTGATAGGGTCGGATGCCACGGGGCTAAGGCTGCAGGCGTAATATGAAGACTAAGATGTTCAAATTCTTAGGCTCTGGCTTAACCACTTGAGTCTCTGTTAGAAGAGACCTCGGCTCCCTTCTGTTTATGTCTCACCACCTTTCAGTTCCTATGCCCCTTCTGTCTCAGAACTGTGCACAAGCAAGACCCTAAGAGGCAAGATAACTCAGAAGAAAAAGAAGGCTATAAAAATAATTTTGACAGTATAATTTTGAATTGTTTTCTTTCCTTATGAGAAATAAAAATGGTGGTATCTCCAAAGGCTCCAAAGCTGGGTAAGGACTAGTCACTGGGCTGTCTCGAGTTTAAAAGTCTGTGCTCAAAGGAACAATGAGCAGATGACCTGGGTACAAACATGAAATATATGCAGGAACCTGCATGAAAAAAGTCAGAGAGGTTAAGACTCAGAAAGAATGGAAACTTTTGAAAAATATTTTGGTATTTAAGTTTTAAAATTATTGTCAGTGCTTCAAGCTTGGAGTGGCAGTCTAAGGTCAATGGACAGCAATAAAAGAGCCCCTATTTTGAATCCTCTTTTTTATCTGTCTCCTAGATTAGGCAGAATGCTTTTAAGACTAAAGAGGGTGGAAGAACAATTGCCTAGAGTACTGGAAGGCCAAGATACATAAAAAGATCATCAAAGAGCACTGTTCAGCTTTTCGGAACACCAATGTCTAGTTCCCAGGGAGACGTGAATCGCTCTGGGTAACACTCCTGGAGCAGAGGCAATTGAGAAAGTACTAGCAGTCCCAAACTAAGTGTCCTCATTTTCAAAAAGGGAAATTATATTATTAAATAAATTATTTAGGTACATTTAAAAAGGAAACCAAGTTAGAAATGAGTACCACAGTCATGGAAGAAGGTCAGAGAGCTAAGGAAATCTAGCAGAGTGGCAAAGCTAAAATGAATTCAGTTAAAAATGTTAATGAGAACAACATGGAAGGTCATATTCACAAATTAGTATAGACAATCTGTGCACAGAGAGCAAAACTCCTTAACACAAAGCAGGAATTCAATTGTTTTACGTCGTGGTGATAGATGAGAGGTGAGATTTATCGTTTTCCTGAAATCCCTCTGAGGAGGTCTCTTCACTCTCTTAAAAACAGCTCAACTTTAGATGTGTCTTTCTAGGATATGACTGTCTATTCTTTGTGCTTCTTCCTTCTTTCCTTCCACCATCTCTCACCACCTAACTTGAAGTGATGAACTTGGTAAAGGGTTATTTTAATTGGGAAGAAGTTGGGGAAGATTGGGTTAGCAGCTGTTTGTTGGAAGCAGAGCTGAGAGAAGATTTGATAAAACTTCCTGGTGACCTTGGACAAGTGAATGGCTCTGATCTTTAGTTCACCCATCTTGTAAATAAGAACAATAGTTAGGTAACAACTAGAGAGCTCTCTTCAGATTCTCCGTCCACTCCCTTTGGCCTTTCCTTGGGCTTTCCATCAATTTTATGTTTTGCCTGTTACATAGCATATTTGATCGGATTCACAGGCATTTTATTCTCTGACTACTTTAAGTAAATAGCAAACTCTCTTAAATCACTGAAATGTGACAAGAAATGAAAATGCAGCAGAAATTCAATTAAAGCAAGTTAGGTCTAATTGTCTGCTGTTTATACTAGTGTAAATAATCTCAAGGTGCCCTGTTGCTTGCAGCATTTCCTCATAGCA
>VMDO01004819.1:87238-119966 GCA_007922755.1 Pedetes capensis | reverse complement strand
AATTGTGGTGCTGGAGACGTCTATTGAATATACCATGGACTGCCAAAAGAACCAACAGATCTGTCCTAGAAGAGGTACAACCAGAGTGCTCCTTGGAAGCAAAAATGGCCAAACTGCGTCTTACATATTTCGGACATGTAGTCAGGAGAGAACAGTCCCTGGAGAAGGACATCATGTTTGGAAGAGTGGCAGGTCAACGCAAAAGAGGAAAACCCTCCACCAGATGGATTAACACAGTGTCTGCAACAATGGGCTTAAACATAAATAAGATTGTTTGCCTGGCACAGAATCAGCAAGTGTTTCGATCTGCTGTACATAGGGTTGCTATGAGTCGGACTCGACTCGACGGCACCTAACAACAACAACAACAATTTCATACATATCCAGAATCCTATGGTGAAGAAAGCTAAATAGTAGCAGGTCAACACCACTGTGCGTGTGTGTGTGTGTGTGTGTGTGTGTTACTGGTGGTTGAACCCAGATCCCAGCTATGATCTCCTGTATCATAAAGAGTACTCCCAAATTTTAAATGGAATTATAAACTTAAGAAAAACCAAGGGCTTTAGAGGAAGGCATTCACACGTGACTTGAGGAAGGTATGGATGAGTTTTGACTGCGCTGGACACCCCTGCTGATGTCTATGCCCAGCTGCCTTTCACCCTAGGGTTTCCTCCTGCAAGGTCTTCTAGCTGCAGTATCACCAAAAAGCCTTTGCCTCTGAGCTTGGTGGGTCAGCTTGGTGAGTGGAGTGCAGAGTGGAGCAGAGGAGAATGTCACGGCCATGCAACTTGGCAGTGTCCATGAGCATAGATGTGTAGGCCATGTGTCCTTCTGTCTGCAGCTCCCTTGTTGTACCATCCCCTTAGGGAGCAATTACTGAGCATCTTACCTCTCACGGTCTTTTTGATTTGCTGATTAGTCACTCTGTACCTTTGATTTTCCTATCCAACCATAAATCATCAAGGTTTTGGTTGGGTTTACATGTCAGGTTTGCTGGCATATAACAAAAAAAAACACATTGCAGAAGGCTACTGTGACTTTGCTAATCAGTTAGAAACCGAGGGGAAAGGGGCATGAGGTAACTGGATGCATGTTTATTATGGCCATATGAATATTTGCAAATGTTAAAAAGCAGAAGCAATTTTTCATCGATTCTAACACCAGATGGCTTTTATCAAAAAATTGTCACTTACGCCTGAGTTAGACCACATAGAGAAATGGACTATCCCTTTCATACTCTCTGATTCTGAAATGCAAAGAAGTTGGTGAATGATCCCTCAGACCCATCACTGTAGAGGTCCAGTAACTGAGACATATCATGTTACTCGTCCAGTGAAAACTGCTGATCCATCTCCCCTAGAAAAACTGAATGAACCTGCATGGGTATCTTTAGTGAAGGCTGTGGTTGTCTATAATCTGGAAATTGGTTGAGATTAAGACCTGCTGACAGCGTAACATTGCTTTAAATTTCCAATGTGGAAATAAAAGAGGACCAACCAGAGGAGACCAGACCAAGGCTGTTTATTCAGAGCTCACCACAGCAAAGGTGTCCACCACCATTGCTTGCATTTGGCAGAGACTAAAAGGCAGGTAAAGGAATAAGAAAGCTTTGGGGTACAAAAGGAGGGTTTCAAGTGTGCCCTGATTGGAGGGTTTTGACATGAGGAGGCTGGAGGTGCCTAAGTAGAAGTAGTCCATGCTAAGTGCTGGGGTTTGGATAAGTGTTCCCCAAAGGCCCACATGCTAATGGCTTGGTCACCAGGCTGTGATGCAATTAGGAGGCAGTGGAACCCTCAGGAGGTGGGGTCTTAAGGGCGGGAGTCGGGTCACTGGAAGAGCACCCTTGAAGATATTGGCACCCTAGTCCATTCCTGTCTCTCTCTCTCTCTCTCTCTCTCTCTCTCTCTCTCTCTCTCTCTCTCTCTCTCTCTCTGCTTCCCAGAGGTCACAACTTAAGAAGCTTCCTCTGCCACATGCTTCCACCATGATGCGCTGCCACATACCCAAAAGCAATAGGCCAAGACCATGGACTGAAATCTCTAAAACTATGAGGCAAACCAAACCTTTCCTCTTCTTCAGGTCCATTATCTCAAGTATTTTTGTCATGCCCATGGAAAGCCAAGTAACACACTGTGTAACTGGCTAGAGGCCCGTGTTTGGCTTCCTCTAATTAGTCATGAGGGATTTAGCTCAGTTGGTAGAATACTGCGCTGCAGTCTCTGAGGTCCCAAGTTCAATTCCCAGCACCACAAAAATGGGAGAAGGACCTGGCAGTCCACTCCCAAGGCAATCCTGAAACAGTCAGCCATTGAAGACTCTATGAGGGTTGCTATGAGTCGGATACCGATTTGACGGCACCTAACAACAACAACAATTAGTCATGAATTGGATATTGGGAAGGGTTTTAAGGGAGTTGCCAGTTATTTAAGTCTTGGGCATTTGGGGTTGATTGTTAGGTTATGTTTTGGCTTCCTGGATTGTTACCAGTGGTCTGCCTTCCCCTAAGCCTGACATAGATAGCAGCTGGCTTCCTCAGCTGCTTGCTGGAGATAATGGGTTGGTTTCCTATGCTTGCTGCTACAGGCTGTGGCTCAGAACTTGTGTTATGTGTGGTCTGGCCATTGTCCCTTGATGTGTGAGGTCTCTCTGATCAAACTGAGTCCACATGTGCCCCCCTCCTTTTCTGAAAGGCACCTCCCTGCAGTATTCATTGGGACATTCAGCCTTTCTAGTGGCTGGGAGACACAGCCAGAGCCACTGATGGAATCCCCATTGGTGTTGGATGAGGTGACAAAACAGGGGTCTTCATCACCTGTGAGCTTAGCTGCTACCTCACTCCTCAGCATGGCACAGGTTCTACTATAATTATTTAGAAACTGTGGCCTTAAGAAGTCTATCACCTTTTAGAAACTTAATGAGGTTTTTATATCTCCCTATTTTCCTTCTGATCTAAAATAAACTTTTCAGCTATCATGAAAATTGTTGCTTCAGAGGGGAAATAAAAACATTTTAATTTTATCTCAGAGAATTGTCAAATTGTATTGAAGTGGCTGAACATCTAGATTTTCATCAGAAATTTCAGTTTATAATGAGGCATGACAGTGCCAGGTCCATTTCCATTCATGATGGGTAAACTGAGTCCCCACATGAGGAAGGGTACCTTTAAAAGGGCATCAGAGGGAACGTCCACCAAAAGGGAAAAGCCTCAGAGCCTTCAGAGGGAAAGTCGGCTGAAAGGCGAAGAGTACCTCCAAAAGAAGGTCTCTTCATGGAAAAGGACTTGGAATCTCATCTTTTCTTTTCATAAATTTGAATTGGTCACTGTTTTCTTCATGTTGTGGATTTCTGGGAAAATTAATGAAAAATAAGTAATGAATGTAAATATATAATCCTCTGATTTTGTGAGCAACACTAATTCAGAGCAGGAGTTAAGAAACCTCCCTAACAGGCCTACAATGAAAAAATTCTTGGATAACTGCCAACACCATGAACTCCTTGAGTCAACACAGTACAAAAGCCTCCCTGACAATTTAGCATGGAGGTGCTCATCTATCTAAAGGCAGACCTTGGTTCCCAGCTAGAGAAAAAGAGTAAAGGCTGCTGTTCTGGTCAGCCTGACCCTCCACTGCTATTATGACTGCCAGATATGTGTAAAACTGCACGTATTCTTACTACTTGCTTGACCTAAGCCTAAAAAGACTGTATAAAAAATGAGCTATCCAAACAATAAACGGAACAGATCCACATTGCCTCCAAGCTACTATGTATCTGTTACCCATTGCCGACTCCTCATCTGCCTTTGGGAAACCCTGGATCCTAGGCTGCAGCTCGGGCTGTGGCATGACAGCATGCACCTGTAACCCCAGTACACAGGAAGCAAAGATTTGAGTTCAAGTCCAGCCTGGGCTACATATTAAAATTGTATCTCAAAACAAACAAATAAACAACAACAACAAAAACAAAAACCCTCTGTCATTTATCCATATTTAAACAGAGACACACTATTCTCCTGCAGTTTAAAATTTAGAAATGTGGTACTGTCTCCATCTGGCAAACTATGTTGTTTTATGTCTCATCTATGTCTGAGGGGGACTTCTGGCTATCAACATTGCTATATCTCTTTTTTCTAAACTGTACAATGAATAGGTCTGGGCTGGGGGTATGGCTCAGTGGTAGAGCACTTGCCTAGGATGTGCAAGGCCTTGATTTTGATTCTCAGAACTGCAAAACATAAATAAATAAAATGGGAGATCCTTAGATGGTATGGGTGAGCCAATTGCTAAACTGAGGTACTCCCTGTTCTGACAGTACAATTTAAAGAGTGTTGTTGTTAGGGGCCATCACATCAGGTCCAACTCATAGTGAGCCTATGTACAACAAAAGGAAGCACTCCCTGACACTATGCCATGCCCAGCACTATATCAGTGCCTCTCTGCTATTCATTGAGTTTTCAGTGGCTGATTGTTTCAGGATTGTTTTGGGGAGCGGACCACCAGGTCCTTCTTCCTTAAAAAGAATGGTCACATCAAAACATTTGAAAATAAAAATACATTTACTTTATTTTAATCCTTTTAATTATTTTCTTCTGTTATAAAATCAATTCATGCTTGGTGGAGAACTTTTAGAAATTTTTTTAATTTTAGTCAAAATTAACAGTAAGACAAAGATTATATTCTACTGTTTTAAATTCATAACATGGAGCTTTTATATTATGAATTATAAGTAAAATACAAACATGATCTGATTCTCTTGCCAACATTGATTATCAAAATGTGACATGGTAAATTATTGTTCAAAGTGGTTCTTACAAAGGTTTCAATGTGACAGCTCCTTGCCAGTAGCCCCAAATTGTCCATTTAAAATGCCACTATATTTAAAATCCAACTAATTTTATATTTGTGTTTCTTTTATTTAGTTAGTATTCATAGAATTGATATTTCATAGTCTGCATTTTAATACCATAAGCATTTTCTACATCTTTTATTTCGTTTTTACATTTAACAAAGCAATGCATGTGTATAGTTTTAACAGACCAATAGTACTATGTCTGATTAAAACAAATATTCTCTGTCCCTATTCTTCCTCACTTCTAATTTCTCACTCTTCAGAGACAACCACCTTCAACTCCTCTAAGCTTTTACTCCCATGTCAGTACATAACATGCTTAATTGGACATATCTTTGTTAATTATAACCGTTGTTTATTGACTTCCTTCTTACCTAATTTCAGCTTTTTGTCTCACTCTCACACATACACCTTCTTTCTTCTTACTTCTGGTGAAGTTAATTACAGTTTTATTTATAACAATATTATATCATTACATGTTTATAATTATATCTGAGCCATGCTGTTTACTATAATTGCATTTCTTTCTTTGTCCAGGGATTTGTTTTCTCTGGAGTTAACAACTGTCTTGGCCTCTTAACTTTACCAGTTTGCTTGGTATTCTTTGTACTCATCACCAGTTCTAACTTTTCCAAAAGAGCTAAAAATAAATCTTTCCTGATGTCAAATCATCAAACAGCTTCCACTTTTTTTTTTTTTCCTAAGCATTCCTTCTTGAGCCTCTGTTCTTTTACAAAAAATCCCTACAAACAGTGTTTATTCTGGAAACCACCATCACTATCCTTCTAAGAATTTCCTTCCCATTACTTCACTCCTATGTGGGATTTGTTTCTTGAAATCTGTACCTTTCTCTTGCTTAATTTACTCTCTCATTTTGGTGAAGCACATTCTCACATAGCTTCCTGAGAATGATTACAATGGAAGTAAGCTTTTTGTAAGTCCTAGATCATGAGTTTGAGTCCAGCATGAAGTACACAATGAGACTCTTGTCTCAAAAAATAAATGCATAAATAAAATCAATGACAAATCATTTTCCCTAGGAACCAATGAAGTCTTTGCTCCGTTGTTTCTAGCTTCCCAGTGCTGCTGTTCTTTGAGGTCATTCTGATGTCCAGTTCCTTGTATGTGATATATTTTCTCTTCCTGTTTCAAGAGTTTTAGGAAGTTCTTTGTAAACCTTAAAATTTTTAAATGATATGCTTTGGTGTGGATATTTTTTATATACTGTGCTGGGCACAATGGGGGCCCCTTCAATCTGTAAAATCCTGCTTTTCATAAATTCTTGGCATTTTTCATGTATTATTTATTAAATTCCTTCTCTCTCCTTTATCTGGCTTTTTAAAAGTCCTGTTATTTAGCTACTTAATCAAATTGGATGTGTGATACTTTAATTCTTTTTTGCCTCTATTTTATTTATTAATAAGTGTTAGTGGGATACAGAGGAATATATCTTTTCCAGTATCCATTATGCAACTGTTAAATCACTGTTGCTTATTCATCCATCAACGTACATACTTTATAGAACCTTATAAAGGAGAGGAAAAAAAGTAGGAATTTTAGTTAATAGGTAATAAAAATCATATGCAATCATGAGTTATATTTTCATTAATTTTTTTCCTTGCCCCTATTTCTTCCCATGTATTCATATAGTTGCATCATATATTTTGAGATTATCCTCTCCTCCCTTATCCTTCCACATTATTTTCCTACCCCTTCCCCCCTTCTGCAACCCTTACTCTCCCACCTCTGCTAGTCACCTCCTCCCTTTCTTTTTAAATTCCTAAGAGCTCTTTCCTATTTTTTAAATCTTCCTTTTTAATTTCTTTACCCTTTTTTTAAAAAAAAATTACTTTTATATCTTCATAAGGACATTTATAGTAGGTGTTTGGGAATCTTTTTCTGTTCTCTGAATTAACCTGTTTCCTTGGAGTTCCAGTTTAGGTTTTGGGTTTTCCCACAAATCCCATAATCCTTACCAACCCATTCATACCTAAAAGTGAAGTGTTCAAATTTGGATGAGAAGCTCTTGGTGGGAAAATGAATCTTGTATTTGGCCAGAAGAACTAGGCATTGTTTGGGAAGACCCACATACTAACCAGTTTCCCTCTTCTGACCTCTTTTGCTGACTGATTTCCCCAGAGAAAAATCATCTCATCTCTGCTGCCTGGAAGTCATAATCCAGATGACAGCATTCTGAGAAGCAAAAGGGGCACAGGGCGTGATGCTAAGTACAGGTGCTCTTCCTCCAGGCCCTGTTTCCACCACCTGGCTTCTGCCATATTCAGCCAGAATCACTATGACCCTCCCTCTGTACTGGGTCAGCTGCTTCTACAGGGAGGTGGAGTGGAGGGGCCAATTTCACAGAATAGGGTGGGGCCGGGGGCCGGGGGCAATTCCATGGTGTACAACAAGTTCAGTTTGAGCTTCAGGTACCTCCAGCAAGTACAAGTTTCAGAGTTCTATGGTACAAAATACCTGCAGGCATACAACTGTGGCATCCCATCCCATCAAATCTCAGAAGCTAAGCAGGGGCAGGCCTGGTTAGTACTGCCTGGGAACACCAGGTGCTGTAGGCTTGGGAAAGGACCCAGTAACCCACTCCCAAAAAACAGTCAGCCATTGAAAGCCCTATGAGTAGCAGAGAAGCACTGACAATACTATTTTGCCTGTTGTATGTAGGGTCGCTATGAGTCAGACACCAACTTGACAGCACCTAACAACAACAACACAACACCATGGTATAAAATACATCATCTCTTTTTGGCCCTCCAATGCTACAGCTTTGAGTTTTGGTTTCTTCTCTCTGCTTAGTCTCTTAATCCTCCTTTTTAGCATCCATGTTCCAGAATTTTATCTGCATTCTCATTCTCTCTTAGACCTTGTATGCTTACAGCATTTTTGTTACTACTTTTGTAGAGAGATTTGGCCAAGGAAAAACATAAGTTAATATGTCAACCTTGTTTTTGTCAGGTGCCACGGAGTTGGGTCCGACTCATAGCTACCCTCCTTTCAATGGCTGATTATTTCAAGATTGCTCTGGGAGTGGATTGCCAGGTCCTTCTCCTGTTTTTACAGTGCTGGGGATCAAACTCTAGTCCTCAGAGAGTACAGAGCAGCACTCTACCAGCTGAGCTAAACCCCAACCTGTTGTTGTTATTGTTAGGTGCCATAGCCACCCTGTGTACAATAGGTG
The DNA here is from genome assembly GCA_007922755.1 of Pedetes capensis. Taxonomy (NCBI): domain Eukaryota; kingdom Metazoa; phylum Chordata; class Mammalia; order Rodentia; family Pedetidae; genus Pedetes; species Pedetes capensis. The sequence goes on along the minus strand of VMDO01004819.1, from coordinate 111,928 downwards.
AAACAGTGTTGTGACTGCTTCTCTGCTATTCATAGGGTTTTCAATGGCAGATTTTTTGTTTGGAGTGGGTTGCCAGGTCCATCCCAAGCCCACAGCACCTAGTGTTCCCAGGCAGTCTCCCATCCAAGTACTAGCCAGGCTTACCCATGCTTAGCTTCTGAGATCTGATGGGATTAGAAGCCACAGTGCTACAGCTGCAGGCCTATGTCAACCTTGTTGTTGTGTGCTGTTGAGTCGTGTCTAACTAATAGCAACCCTTATAGGGTTTTCAATGGCTGATTGTTTCGGGATTGCCTTGAGAGTGGAATGCTCTGTCCTTCTCCCATTTTTGCAGTGGTGGGAATTGATCTCGGGACCTCAGAGACTACAGAGCAGCGCTCTACCAACTGAGCTAAATCCCAGCCCATATAAAGCTAGCATGATATAATTAAAATTTTACCCCTCTCTTGAATTTATGCTATATCTTTTCCATACCAGAATATATTTGAATTGCCCTCAGTGTCACATTTGGGTCACGAAAAAAGTGAGGGGGTTATTCCCTGGGGAAAAAAAGGTTTCATAGTCAAGAAATGGTATATACTATTCATTTGCTTCTAGTTTTCTATGTGACTTTGGAAACATGGCCTTCATTGGGAATTTAATTTCTGATTATGTTCATTATGTATCTCCCTCTGTACTTTAAGCCCCCTTAAAGTTATATACGTTGCTGCTTTGTGTTTGGATTATGTTTGCTGTAGTGTATATTAACCTCTATTTAGATACTTGTTGTTCCAGAGTAGAATGTAAGTCCCATGGATGGGGGCTATTTCTTATTCATCTCTGTATCCTCTGTGTCCCCAGGAACTGGCAGACTAGCTATAATATCACAGGAATCAAGAAATGCTGCTGAGGGAGGGAGGGAAGGAGGGACATGGTTTCTCATATATTCCATAATCCCTTTTTCTCCATATTCCTACAAAGAGTCCCTGTAAGCAGGATAGAGGACACATCTTTCAGCTCAAGTATTTATGTCCCCTTAAGTGAAACATCATCTAATACTGAGAATTCTGCACATAGGATTGGCCTGGGAGGGGATGGTGATTTGGGAAAAGTCATAAATTCTCCCTCTCCCTTCCTCAGGCACATGCCTCTCCCCAAGGAGGACTTGCCTGGTCACTCAGTCAGATCCATTGCCCACCTTCAGTCAGAGCTGGGTGGCCTTTGTACTATTCTGAAGGAGAGGAGGTATATTTGTGATAGTTAGAAGACTAACAGTTCATTTTCCCAGACAATTTTTAAATGATTGCCAAATATAATAGAAGTAGTGCTGCTAGTAAAATATTTCTGTTTCAATATGAGGTAAATTGACTTTAGCAGTTACTCTTGGAAACTAATGGTCATTTCTTAAATCATTTCTGTGGGAAAATGCATTTTGAGTTCCAAATGACTAAGTTATACATAAACTTTTGGAACACTGCTCATTCATATGTTAGGGACTGATTATATGCTATTTGTAGTCCATTTGGGGCCACAAGAACAAAAGGAAAATTAGATTGTCAACTGGATAATGCCACTATTGGGAGCAGCAAATCCAAAGTAACAAAATAGGCTATAATACAGAATATCATGTCAGAATAAAAATGAACATATTTTACATACTTGGTGATATTTGTGGGCTGGCTTGCTGTCTACAAGAAAAAAAGGTGTCTTATAAAATCGTGTTGCATGAAATTATGCTTAGTTCTTTCCCAGAGCCTGAGAAAAATGACTTAGTTAGGAGCTTAAAAAAATACGAATGGGCACTGTGCTATATTCCAACTTCATAGTGGTCTTCGTTATGATTCAATACTTTTTAAATATCTTTTGGAGCTTTATGAATGGACTGAGGCTGTATTGGTGGTGGAAGAGAAGAGCACATAGTTTAAAGTTCCTCTGAATTGTGGAGTTTTCTTTTTCTTTCTCTTTTTCTTTTGAATATATTAATATCCAACTCAATGTTTCAAAGAAAAACGGAGACAGAATTTGGGACATTTAGAATTGTGATGAACCACTTGACACAAGGGGGCGCAAAGGAGCCACTGTTACTGGTTTCCAAATTCAGTGACTGTAGGAACAAAAGAAAAAGAAAGCAAATAAATTCTAAGAGGAGACAAACTTCTCCTCAAATTAAATTGTGGGACCAAGAGAATAGCTTAGTGAGAGAGTTCTTGGTTAGCATGTTTGAGGTCCTGGGTTCAATCCCTACCACACACAAACATACACAAACATACAAAAAGACAAAGAATAACTTTATTATCAGCCATGGTGGCATACACCAGTAATCCCAGCATTCAGTAGGCTGAAGCAGGAGGATCATAAATTCGAGGCCAGCTTGTGTACATAGTGAGACTTTGTCTCAAAAACAAACAAAAAGATCTTTAAAGTCATTCTGCCAAAGGCTATATATCCAATTATCTATTATTTAAGTAGCCTGAATCCTTTTCAGTTTATGCCCATAGGTCCAAAAAATATATGAAAAGTGGATATTATTTACTTTTCTAAAACCTTAAAGAATTTATTTAAGGTTATTGTGAAATTATTAGTGATGTTCACTTAAAACTTGACACATTTAGTTATCATTCAAGGAATATATATTTATAATTAAAGTACATAAAAATGCTATGTATTTATGATTGTACATATGATTTTTGATATAGGTATACATTGTGAAATGGTTAAATCAAGCTAATCAGGGAACATATATTGACTGAATGCTTTTTTGGGGCCACATACTGTGCTAGCTACAAACGTTATATTAAATATTGGGCCTGCAAAGTTTAATAACATTTTTTCATAATCTATGACTGCTGAGGTACAAAAAAATGAGTGACTTTCCAAATTAGATGTCTATTGTTGTTGTTGTTGTTAGGTGCCGTCGAGTCGGTATCCGACTCATAGCGACCCTCATAGGGTTTTCAACGGCTGACTGTTTCGGGATTGCCTTGGGAGTGGATTGCCAGGTCCTTCTCCCATTTTTGCGGTGCTGGGAATTGAACTAGGGACCCCAGAGACTGCAGCGCAGCGCTCTACCAACTGAGCTAAATCCCAGCCCTTAGATGTCTATAGATATCAGTATTTGCTTTAAAGAATACATTATTGGCTTCTTGTTGTTGTTATTGTTGTTGTTAGGTGCCATCAAGTTGGATCAAACTCATAGTGACCCTATGTACAACAGAACGAAGCACTCCCCAACACTGTGCCATGCCCAGCACTATATCAGTGCTTCTCTGCTATCCACAGGGTTTTCCATGGCTGGTTGTCTTGGCATTGCTTTGGGAGTATATTGTCACATACTTCTCCCATTTTTTCAGTGCCCCGGTATTGAACCCAGGGCCTCAGACAGCACAGAGCAGCACTCCACGAACAGAGCTAAATGCCAGGGAGAAATTAAAGGATTTCTGAAAAGCCTGCATCCTCAGGGGCTCGTGTTTTTAAGTACTGAGTACAAAAAGTTCAGCCAGAAGTGTGCCCACCCTCCAAGAGCAGGTGTGAACTGAGTCAGCGCCCGGCTCTGACCCTCACGTGACCTCATCCTTCAACTTCACCTCTCTCAGAAAACCTGTTCTTCATTCTTAAGATCTGCTTTGCCCCAGAGGTAAGGGCCAATTAAAGGATGAGATTACCTGTGCGCAAGCATTTTGTGAAGTGGAAGGACGGTTTTCTTCTTCTCGTTAGCATCCCGGGCTTGACTCATTTCCTGTGGTGCCCTGGCAGGCGGGTGTGTGTGGAAGTGCAGCGAGGTCTCACGGGCCTGCTTCCTGCCAGTGCTGCTGGGTAACTTTGCTCACATCCTTCCGGAAGGATAGGTGTGGGTCAGATAGGACTTCACACTTGGCACAATCAGTCCCTCGTGGTCTCATCATTGGTCCTCGGGTTCTCAGAACACGGTCATCGCCAATCATTCTTCAAGCACCAGAAGCCACAGGTTACCTCTATGTGCCCGCCATGCCAGGCTGACATTCAGACTCGCTCCCTCCATTCGTAGTTTACATTGCCTTGAGTCAGGGAGTTGAGAAGTGTGGGGACGAAGACAGGAAGGCCCTGGGCCCCACGCAGCAGCAGCAGCAGGCTCTTTCCATCACGGGTGACCAGCTTTGCTGGGCTACAACCCACCACTCTCCACTCTGATGAGCTCTGAAGAAGGTATTTGCTCTGACGTGTATCAGTTAAACGTGGTAATTATTTTTCTCCCAAGGGAAAAAGGCAGTGAGTAGCACATGCTCGCTCACCAGCATTACAGCTTTTGCTCCCTGATCACAATAGATTTGGGCTGATTTTCTATTCTCAGGCAATCAGCCATAGGAGGAGAGAGAGCCATTAGCAGGGGGTCCTCGTTGACCTTCAGCTAAATTATTGTCCTTTCCCTTCCTGCCTTTCTTTCAATGATAAGGGGGAGGGGAAGGAAGTAGCTCTTCACTAAGACAAAAAAGGAAAAGGAAAGAAACAGGTGCGTAGCCCGAGCTGTTTATCGAAGGGGTATAATTGGTGATGACAACCGCTTTCTTAATCTGATGGCTATTTTGCTTGTCCCACGCCTTTGTGTCACTAAATCACAAAATAACTTGTTACAGCTATTCATGTCAGACTTTTTACTTTTTAATATTAAAAAGAAATCCCCTCATCTTAAAGGCAAAGATGCAGTCCAATTAGCTTTGGCATGCTGGTCCTTGTCGATAGCTTTGCCAAATTAAGCCCTGCAACCAAATGACAATGGGAAGATTGTTGATTCTTGCTATGTCAGAGATGTTCTCTCTGAAGAGAAATTGTATATCAGTAATATAGAAACCTCCATTCAATGTCATCCCAAATAAATATTTCCTGGGCTGTGCAAATGAGTACCAGTAAGTACAGTTTGAAACTTGGGTAAAATACATTCTTCCCAACAATTGGTACTGATAATACGTCAATTGGTACTGACAACTAGCGCCATTCAGGGAGATTGGATGTTCTCTTCTTATAACTTTTGGAGCAGTTTATGTCACTTGGGGAAACCTCCAAAGTGGTTTCTGGTGGTGCTGTGTAAGATGAATTCCAGTTAATAGTCTACCTCATTGTTATTACACATGAGTTCAGCATGACTAGTCATGGGGGTAATATAACTGCTAATAGCTCAGTGCTAATGGTAGTGGAGTAGCTTAGGTTAACATAAAAACAGGTGAAAGGTTAGGGGCTGGTTACAATTAATCTCAAGTTGTTGTTGTTGTTGTTGTTGTTGTTGTTGTTGTTGTTAGGTGCTGTCGAGTCAGTATCCAACTCATAGCGACCCTGCATACACAGGTGAAACATTATTGTCAGTGCTTCTCTGTTGTTCATAGGGTTTTCAATGGTGGATTGATTTTTTTTTGGGGGGGGAGGCGTGGGTTGCCGGGTCCTTCTCCCAAGCCTACAGCAGTCTCCCATCCAAGTACTAACCAGGCCCAACCATGCTTAGCTTTTGAGATCTGACAGGATCGGATGCCACAGGGCTATGGCTGCAGGCAATCTCAAGTAGAACCTAAATAAATACAAAAACCATAAACATCAAAAATGGCATTCTCCAGCTCAAAGGAGGGCACATTGAGAATGATTTTTTTAGTGGCAATAGGGAAAATCCCCACACGGTTGAAATTTTGATGTCAATTGACTTAAAATAAGTCTACCTTATGATATACTTTACGTACAGTCATCTGTGAACTTTCTTAATTTAGTGCTGAAGCCTGAACTCAACTAATATTGTATACATTTTCATTAATGCATTATGTAAAGACGCCATTTTTATTTTCGTGTAATAGTTGATGCATATAAATTTGTATATCAGTTGGATGTGGTGGCACACACTTGTAATACCAACACTTCACGAGCTAAGGCAGGAAGATTGTGAGTTCAAAACTAGCCCATGCTACATAGTGATTCAAGACAGCCTGGCCCCATAGTGAGATTCTTTTTCAATTAATTAATTAATTCATATGCTTGTGTTATAAAGCAAAGAAGCTTTTGCACAGCAAAGGAAACAGCAGAGAGAAGAGACCAACTACAAAATAGGAGAAAATACTGGCAAGCTAATCATCTGAAAAAGGATTAATACCAAGAATATATAAGGAACACAACAGCACAAAAATGAATAATTAGGTTGAAAATGGACAAATTATCTTCATACAGTTTTCAAAAGGAAACATACAAATGGTCGATAGACACATGAAAAAGTACTGGACGTCACTAAACATCCAGAAAATGCCAATCAAAACCACAATGAGATATCATCCCACCCCAGTTAGAATGGCTGTTACCAAACATGGCCATATCTAACTGGCTATTCTAACTGGGGAGAGGTTATGAAAAAAAATGACAAAAATAAATAAATACTGGTAAAGATGCATGGAAAGGGGAACTTTCATATACTGTCAATGTAAATGTAAATTAGTACAGCCATATGGAAGGCGATACAGAGATTTCTTCAAAAATTAGAAATAGAACTACAAAATGGCACAACATTCCCACTACTGAGTAATAAAATCTGTATGTTGCAGTGATGTCTGCAGTACCGTTTGCAGCACTATTAATAAGAGCCAAGATATGGAATCAACCTAAGTATCCATCAACACTAAATGGATAAAGAAAATGTGATATGTACAAAATAGAATATTATTTAGCCATTAAAAATAATGAAATTCTGTTATTTATAGCAACAGAGCTGAAACTATAGAACATTGTTTAGTGAAATACGTCAGACACAGATATTGCATATTCTCACTTATAAGTGAAGCCAAAACATTGATCTCATAAAAGTAAAAAGTAGAGTATGGGCAAAGGGAGATGGAAAGAAGATAGTTAACAGCTGGATAGGAGGAATAACTTCTAACATTTTATATCACACTGGGTTAACTATAGTTCATAATTAATTATTTCAAAAAATGAGTAGAGGAGATTTAAGTATTCTCAGCACAAAGAAATGATAAATATTTGAGGTGATAAGATATGATTTGATCATTGCACAGTGTATATGTATATTGAAATATCAAGCTATACCCCATGATTATGTGCAATTATTATGTGTCAATTGAAATAATTTTTTAAAAAATCAAAAAAATCCCATGAACTCATTGCTCATCCTAAGAAACAGCACATTAACAGTCCTATTGAGGTCATCTGACATTTTCTTCCCCTTTCTTATCCCTCCATTCCTGCTAATTGTATTCACAATTGTTTTTGGTTCAGGGGTGTGAGATTTTTTAAACTCCCTCCAGGTTGTCATTCATTTTATCAGTTCTCTCATGGTTTCCCATGTATGTATGTGAACCTAAACAATATATTGTTTGATTTTGTACATTGTAAAATACAGTATGCTATATATACAGTTACCTATTCTTTAAAACTTAGTTATTTTTACCCAAATTGCACAAACACACAGAGGCAAATAATATTCCAAGTCTTAACATAAAAAACATCAATTCCCATTCCAATACCTATACTCAATTTTCTGCTCCTAGAAACAATTGCATTCAACTCTCTTAATGGGTTTTTTAAATATTTACCTAAATATCTTTGCATAACATGTTTATTTCATTACTAATTGGGCTTTTCAGATTTAGAAAATACCTTTTCTCTTCCCACTTTAGAATACAAAAACATAACTCTTTGATATATACCTCTTCTCTTCATGTGCATAGACTGCCTTTTTCCTTCATCCTACCAGCGGTTAGACTATATTTTTGCTAGACAACTAGTTGGAGTTTATATAATTATGACCATATGAATACTTTTTCACAACCTAGCCATGTGGTACATAATGGTTACTTCTTTTTTTTCTGTGCAATGTTGGGTTTTCCCTAGAATTAATAATAAACTTTATTTATTCATTTAAGGTTTCCATATGTTCACCAGGAATTCAACTGTCAAATGCCTCCCAGTTGTGTAAATCCCCTTTCAAAATGGTCTAATATATTAGTCTTTTTTTTTTCCTTCTAGAAGAAGTCTTCTGATCAGTTCCAATCTGGACACTCAATAGCTATCATGGGACCTCCCTTCTCTGTCATCCCAGGGACTATATTTGTATCTGTGTTGCCTTGGATCTCCTGTCTCCTAAGGTTCCAGGTCTTCCTTTCTCTTGTTTTATACTCCTCCCCCACCACACACACACCTTTTTATTGAAGCACATGTGCCAGTAGGTTTGTAAGAAAGAATTCATGGATGATAATAATTTTTATGCACAAATGTCTAACGATACCAATGAAATATGGGCTGATTATAGAATTCTAGTTTGGAAATGGGCTGGGGTTTAAGTCAGTTTGTAGAGTGCTGCCCCACACTCTTTGAGGACCCAGGTTTGACCCCCAGCATGACAAAAACGGAAGAAGGACGTGCCAATCCACTCCCAAAGCAATCCTAAAACAGTCATTGAAAACCCTTTAAGAGTCGCTGTGAGTCAGACCCAACTCGAAGGCATGTAACAGTTTGAAAACAACAATTTTCCCTGGAAAATTTGTAAATACCTTCGATTTCTAGTCTCACTATCTACTTCGTATGAAAGCTGTATTTTTCTCTCTCCCAGCTTGTAAGATCTTTGTTTCAGATGGCACAAAATTTCATGAAAATGCACTCTTCCATCAAGGGCTATATTAATCCTTTCTCCTGAGTATTTAGGCTTTCAATCTGAAAAATCATGTTGTTTTAAATAATTTTCTTCTCATATTTTATTAATTTTTGTCTCCCATCCAATTTCTCTGATCCATTTTTATTGTACATATATATATTGCACCTCTTGGTATAATACTTGTATTTCTTTATCTCTTTCCTCTTATTTTCCATCTCTTTGTCATTTTAATCTATTTTCTGGTAGGTTTCCTCAACTTTATCTTCTTAGACTTTGATTGAACATGCTATTTCTTCCATAAAGCTTTTACTTTTCCCAAGAGCTCCTTTTTCAACTTGGAATATTTTTGTTATGGCATCCTGTTCTTATTTAATAATGCAATTCTTCACATATCTAAAGATTTCAATTATATTTTTAAAAGCTTGTTTATATACCCCATATGTGCTCTAAGTTGTTTCATTTCTCTTTTTGTTGTATTGATCTTTAGTTTTCACAGTTAATGCTTTCCTCAAAGCCTGAAGAGCTTTTGCTGCCTACTCATGTTTGAAAGTAGTTCCTAAATAGTATGTTGGACTCCTAGTTGTATGTACTGAAAAAATATTTCCCAACTTCGTCATTTGTCTTTGTGTTATCATTCCATGAATGAGTTCTCTGAATTTTAGTGTACCATTTTTCATTTTTTTCCTTTAGGTTTTTTACTTATTTAATAAGCTACATTTGACCTTGTGATCATAAAAATATTTTCCTATATTGTCATTTACTGCAGCCCTGTGGCATCCGATCCCGTCAGATCTCGGAAGCTAAGCAGGGTCGGGCCTGGTTAGTACCTGGATGGGAAACCACCTGGGAACACCAGAAGCTGTAGGCTTGGGAGAAGGACCTGGCAACCCCCTCCCAAAAATCAATCTGCCATTGAAAACCCTATGAACAGCAGAGAAACACTGACAATAGTGTTTCGCCTGTTGTACAGAGGGTCGCTATGAGTCGGATACTGACTCGACAGCACCTAACAACAACAACAATTGTCATTTAAGAGTCTCATCCCAATAATTGTGCTTTTCACATTTAAGTGCTTAATTCACTTGTAATTAAAGATTTTTATATGGTGAGAAATAGTCATCCAACTTGATTCTTTCCCCATATGGATAGCCAACAACCTCTGCACCATTTTTGGAAAAGGCCATTTTTTTCCCCATGAATGACAGTGGTAAAAATGTCATAAATCAAGTTTATGGTTGTGTCTCTTTCCAGGCTTTCTGTTCCATTGTTCCAACTGCCCATTTCTCTGTCAACAATATGTACTTTTATAAGATTGATATTTGATAGAATACGTTTCCCATCTTACTCCTCATCTAGAATAACAATCTGCAAATATAGGAATGGAAAACAGGTTCTAATGTGAAAGAAATGGTAGACTTGACTTCATTCATTCCCCCATCCAAAAGGAATTAAATACCTTTCATGTTTCAGATAAACTGAATAAGGCACAATCTCTGCCCCAAAGGGATAAACATAGGAGGGGAAGCTGATGAAGAATTACACTTTTATTCTGTTATAAGCAAGAGCAGAGGATGCATAAGAAATTGTGTACACACAGAGGGAGGAATAATTATGCCCCAGGATAAACTATGCCCCACGACAGTTAGGAAAAATTTTGACAGATTTGACCAATAGATGGTACTTCAGCTTGTCCTGAAGGTATAAATTGGCATTTTTCAAGAGAGAAAAGGGAACAGATCACTGACACTTTCATGTTCATGCAAGTACGAAAGTGCACAACCTGTGTCATAAGAAAGGGGCAAGCAAAGGAGGGAGGAGCTCGGGGTGGAAAGGAAGTTATGGCCACCCAGGGAAGGGCCTTGTCTGCCCACTGAACTTGAACTCCGCCCTGTAAACAGAGGTAGACTTAGGAAGTCAAGTACAAAGGTAATTCCACTTTGGCTATGTATTCAGTGGTGTAACAGGAGAGATCAGCAGAGTGTGGGGAACTCACCACTCATGGGAAGGCTGACTCAGAGGCTGTTGCATTGCCCCTGGGAGAGTATCTGAGGTCTGAAATTAGGCAAGAGTAAAGGGAATGGGAGCCAGTTATAACACTCCTCAGCACACTAAAAGAGAGAGAGAACAGCAGCTAACAGATATAAGAGAAAGAGGAGAGTAGAAGACAACCAACTCCTAGCATGGGCAGCAAAGTGAATGAGGACGTCACCCACTGACATTCAGTAGCAGTAGACACTTGTTGTTGATGATGTTGGGTACTGTAGAGATGGGTCCAACTCCTTGTTATTGTTAGGTGCCATCCAGTAGGGTCTGACTCATAGGGATCCTCAGGGTTTTCAATGGCTGATTGCTTCAGGATTGTTTTTGGGAGTGAACTGCCAGGTCCTTCTCCCATTTTTTGGAGAGCTGGGGATCGAACCAGGGGACTCAGACCATTCAGAACAGCACTCTGTCAACTCAGCTAAACCTCAGCCCTTCAGCAGATACTATGTGAGAGGAATTTTATGGGATATCTGGCAGAAGCAAGGAACAATCCATGAGTTTCTATTTGATTGTCCTAAGTTTAAGGTCTACAGGACATTTGGGTGGAGAATCAGGTAAGCAGTTGAAGGCATAGGTTGGTAGCTCATTAAGAGTCATTCACCCACAGCAGCATGGCCCCGGGGTTCTAGCTTCCCAACTCTTCACTTCATTGTCATGGCTGCCACCAGCAGAGCCACTGGGACCTCTAATCTGCTTGTGTTAGTTGTGAGCCCTCCTTCCTTTCACTGCCACTGCCAATCTGGCTGGGGGATAACTCACCCACCCCGCCCACCAGCTGCCAGACTGGCCCATGGAAGACATGATGGTGGTGTTCCCCTCCCTCCCATAGTACAAATAAGGCACTGAGAAGTGGACCTAGTCTGTGACAAGAAATGCAGGACATTTTACCTGGATTGTTCTCAGGCCCATATTGTTCTGCTATGTAAAGCAAGCTACCTATACTATGGAAGCATAGAATAACCCATATAATTTGCATATGACAACTATTGAAGCAAACTTTATGAAACCAAATTTTTGACAATTATTTAGATATTTGGTCTTTGATATGGTCATCTCCCCAAAGGTCATGTCTGTGAATGTTTGGTCTCCAGCTGGTCGTGCTGTTTGTGGAGGTGAAGGGAACTTTGGAGATGGAATTCTAACTTTGGAAGCAGCTCCCTAGGGTGAGCTTTTGGAGGTTTTTACCGGGTTCTGATGGCCCTCTGCTCCTGATCTGCAATGCTATGAGGTTGTCTGACATGGGCGGGCCCTGCCATGCCTGCCCTGCCACCACACTTTCCTGCCTCTATGAACTACAGTCCTCTCACTGTGAGCCCCCAATAAATCTTTTACCCCATAAATTTGTTTCAGTTGATTTCTCTGTTATAGCAACATGCCAAATGACTAATACAGTCTTGGATACTTTACATAATCTAGATGTAAATATAATACATCTTTTTTGCTATGACTAAACAATTCATTGATAAGTGATTACAAAATGGAGAAAGAGTTCTTGTTTATGGAAATGACAATTCTCCAGAAATACTACCATTGTTATTGTATACATTGTGAACATTTGGAATGAAGTACAGATACACGTTTGCTTACATCCAGGCAAGATTTTGTATTAATCTGAATGCAGGATTTGTTAAATTACTTCAGAAATACAAAGACATCTACTTAGCAAAATTAATAACAGAGACAATGTCACTGCTCCATATAGGAAGGTCCTAAATCAGTCCATTCTGGTACCATAGGCAGTTTAAAGAGAACACATGAAGAAGAATATTATGGAAACATGCAAGTGACAACTGCACAGAACAGCTGGCTCAGGAATAATAGTTGCTAGGTGCCATCCAGTTGGTTCTGACTCATAGTGACCCTATGTACAACAGAATGAAACAATATCCTATTCTGTGCCAGGCACAGGATCTTTTCTATGTTTAAACCCATTGTTGCAGACACTGTGTCAATCCATGTAGTTGAGGGTCTTCCTTTATTTCATCGATCTGCCAATCCAAAACATGATGTCCTTCTCCAGGGATTGGTCCCTCCTGACTACATGTCCAAATTATGTAAGATGCACTCTACCCATCCTTGCTTCCAAGGAGCGCTCTGGTTGCACTTTTCCTAGGACCGATCTGTTGGTTCTTTTTGTAGTCAATGATATGTTCAATATTCGTCTCTACCTCCATAATTCAAAAGTATCAGTTCTTCTCCTGTCTCCCATATTCAATGTCCAGCTTTCACAACCATATAATGCAACTGAAAATACCATGGCATGAGTCAGACATACCTTTGTCTTCAACGTGACATCTTTACTTTTTGACACTTTAAACAGATCTTTTGCAACAGCTTTTCCAAATGCAGTGCATCTTTTCATTTCTTGACTGCTGCATCCATAGGTGTTGATTATCGAACCAAGTAAAGCAAAATCTTGGACAACCTCAATCTTTTCTTCATTTATTATGAGTTGCTTACTGACCCAGTTGCAAGGATTTTTATATTGTTGATGTTAAGGCACAATCCATACTGAAGGCTGTGCTCTTTACTCTTCATCAGTAAATGTTTCAAATCCTCTTCATTTTCATCAAACAGAGTTGTGTCATCTGCACAGCTCAGGTTGTTAATGAGTCATCCTCCAATCCTGATGCCGTGTTCTTCATAAAGCCCAGCTTCTCAAATTATTTACTCAGCATAGAGATTGTTGTTGTTGTTGTTGTTGTTGTTGTTGTTGTTGTTGTTCTTAGGTGCCGTCAAGTCAGGTCCAACTCATAGGGAGCATCATAGAGTTTTCAAAGGCTAATTGTTTTGGGATTGCCTAAGGAATTGATTGTCACATCCTTCTCCCATTTTTGCCCTGCTGGGGAATTGAACCAAGGGCCTCAGGGAGCACAGAGCAGCACTCTACCAATTTAGCCCAAGAGATTGTAGAGGCATGCTGAGAGGATACATCCCTGACACATACCTTTCTCAACATTAAACCAGGTAATATTTCCTTGTTCTGTTTGAATGATGCCTCCTGGTCCATGTGCAGATTCTTCATGAGTAAAATTAAATGTTCTGGTATTCCAATTCTTCACAACATTATCCATAATTTGTTATGATCTACACATCAAATGCTTTTGCATGGTCAATAAAATTTATATAGACATCTTCCTGGTATTCTCTGCTTTCAGTTAATATCCATCTGACATCAGCATTGATGTCCTTATTTCCATGCCCTCTTGTGAATCTGACTTGATTTTCTGGCAGTTCCCTGCCTATATACTGCTGTAGCCAGTTTTGAATGGTCTTTAGCAAAATTTTGCTTGTGTCTGATATTAATGATATCATTCAATGGTTTTCACATTAGGTTGGATCCCCTTTCTTGGGAATAGGCACAAATATGCATCTCTTCCAGTCAATTGGCCAAATAACTGTTTTCTAAATCTCTTGGCATAAACAAGTTAGCACCTCCAGTGCTGCCTCTGTTTGTTGAAACATCTCTATTGGTATTCCATCAATACCTAGAGCTTTGTGTTTTGCCAGTTCTTTCAAGGCAACTTCCACTTCATCCTTCCATACCATGGGTTCCTGATCTTATGCAACTCCTGGAAATGGTTAGTCATCCACCAATTCTCTTTGATATAATGACTCTGTATTCCTTCCATCTACTTTTGATGTTTTCTGTGTCATTTAATAGTTTCCCTGCAGAATCCTTCACTATTGCCACTCAAGGCTTGAATTTTTTTTTCAGTTCCTTAATCTTGAGAAAAACAGAGTGTGTTCTTCCTTTTGGTTTTCTATTTCCAGCTCTTTACACATGTCATTATAATATTTGATTTTGTCTTCTCGAGCTGCTGTTTAAAATCTTCTACTTAGTTCCTTAACTTCATTATGTTTTCCTTTTACTTTAGCTGCTAGATGTTCAAGGGCAAGTTTCAGAATCTCTTTTGACATGCAATTTGCTCTTTTCCTTTTTTCATGTCTTTTTAATAACCTTTTGCTTTCCTCATGAATGATGTCTTTGATGTTATGCCACAACACATCTGGTCTTCGATCATTATTGTCCAATGCATCAAACCTGTTCTTGAGGTGGTTTCTGAACTCAGATGGGATATACACAAGGTCATACCTTGCTACTTATATACTTTTTCTGATTTTCTTTAGTTTCAGCTTGAACCTGCATATGAGCAGTTGATGGTCTGATTCACAATCAGCACCTGGTCTTATTTTGACATTTGATATTGAGCTTTTCCATCGTCTCTTTCCACAAATGTAATCAATTTGGTTCTTATAAGTTCCATCTGGTGAAATCCATGTGAATAGTCACTATTTATGTTGGTGGAAAAGTGTATTTACAATGAAAGGTCATTGGTCTGACAAAATTAATCATGCAATCTCCAGCATTATCTCTGTCACCAAGGCCATATTTTCCAACTATTGAGCCTTTTCTTTGTTTCCAACTTTTACATTCCTGTCACTAGTAATTATCAGTACATCCTGATTACATGGTCAATCTATTTCAGATTGCAGAAGCTGGAAAAAATCTTCCTTATCTTCATTTGTAACCTTAGCAATAGCTGTGTACATTTAGATAATAGTCATATTAACTGCTTTCTTGTAGGCATTTGGATATGATTCTATCACTGACAGCATTGTCCTTCAGGAGAGGTCTTGAGATGTCTTTTTGATGATGAACAGAACCCCATTTCTCTTTAATTTGTCATTCCTGGCACAGTAGACCATATGATTATCTGATTCAGAATGACCCATGCCAGTCCATTTTAGCTCACCAGTCCCTAGAATGTCGATGTTTATGCACTTCATCTCCCTTTTGATGATTTTTCCAGATTCATACTACATACATTCCATGTTCCAATTATTAATGGATGTTTACAGTTGTTCCTCCACATTTTGAGTCATGTCGTATCAGCAAATGGAGGTCCCTGGAGGTTTACTCCGTTTCTATCATTAAGGTAGACTCTACTTTGAGGAGGCAATTCTTCACCAGTCATCCTTTGAGTGCCTTCCAACCGAGGGGACTCATTCTCCAGCACTATATTTGACAGTGTTTCTTATGGGGTTTTCAATACCTAATTGTTTTGAGAGTGGGCTTCCAGGTCCTTCTCCCTAGTCTGTGTTAGTCGGCAAGCTCAGGTGAAAGCTGTCCACCATGGGTGGCCCTGGTGATATCTGTAATACTGGTACAGTAGTTTTCAGCATCACAGCAACATGCAAGCCACAACCATACAGCAAAGCTGCATAATCTCATCTGATCTCAGAAACCAAGCAGAGTCGGGCCTGGTTAGTACTTGGATGGGAGGCTGCCTGGGAATACTAAGTGCTATAGAAACATTACAGAGTGTGTGAATTTCAGTTTGGAAAGGAGAAGATATTAGTGATAATATTGTAAAACAGTAAAACACAAGTAGTTTCTCTCCAGTTATGTGTTGCCTCCAGGCATGTTTCTCTGCAACTTGTTAAGAAGATGTTTTAAGAAGATGTTGAACCTTTGTCATGGATGGCACTGATGGTTTTACTCTTTCTGTTTTCTTAACACTTTATAATTTTGTTATAAACCAAAGATTTTTGACTTGCAAAAAGATGCTATTAACCATTAAAAACTAAATATCTCCAGTGCACTTTAGTTCTTTGTTAGGCCATTCTGAATAACCAGAATCATCAAATGTCCCAAATCCTTCATCCATGTCCCATAACTGTTAAATATGGCTTTCTATATTAATATATTCCGTTTCAGAGTGTTCATCCTTTGTGCACTTCCAGCCTTAAGACATAGATAGGAAAATATCTTGCTCTGCTTTTCCTGGGAGTGAGAAAGAGAGGGCTGTGAGCTGAATAGCTCTCCAGGAACTTCGCCATAGTCATTTTTAAAGGGTACTGCCTTGGAAAATCTTCCTGTGGGGACATTCAATTCCTCATCTCTTACAAGTCTCCATCACAATGACAAGAAAAGAGGGGACATTTCAAATGTCCAGTTAGCACCTCTCCTCCTACGCCATTCTTCCAGCATCTTCAGAGGACCTGGGTGCCCAGAACACATCATGGAAAGAATGATTTGGGGACAAGATGAAGCACTCGGAATGCAGGAACTCAGATAGGTTTGCTTAGTTAAACTTGAGGCTATTAATAAAGGTATCTATCTATCTCATCCCATGGTTAGGATGTGATGTTTATGCTTCCAGAGTAAAACAGAGTAATTTAAAAAGATTGACTGCTAGCCACTCAAAGAATACATGCATATATGTTTTCTTTATTTTGTGAAATATCTACAGTAGCTTTCTAGTCCATTGCCATACCACTGTGGCATCTGGTCCTGTCAGATTTTAGAAGATAACCAGGGTTGGGCCTGGTTAGTCCTTGGATGGGAGACCACCTGGGAATACCAGATGCTGTAGGCTTGGGAGAAGGACCCAGTAGCCCACTCCCAAAATAATCAGCCATCAAAAACCCTATAAATAGCAAAGAAGCACTGACAATAGTGCTGGGCATGGCACAGTATTGGGTGGTAGTGTTTCTGTTGTACATAGAGTCACTATGAGTCAGACCCTACTCAGTGGTACCTAGTAACAACAACAGTGATTGTCATCAAGTATTAAATTTTTAAAGGACACTTACTTCCTATAGGAATTAAGTTAAAAGCTATTGCCTTTGCCTTCGATGAAAAGTTCAGATATTCTGTGTGTCCTATAGCCCCCCATTTTAGACTAGAAACTAATCAGTGCTGCCCCATGAAACAAATGGTAAGCTGGAACGTGTAGGGCGGTCATTACAGATCCAGGCCAAATCTCATTTCGTCAAATACCAAGGGTCTCTCAGTTGACTTATGTGTAGGACCTGAAAAATACCCATACTGTTTGGTGTGAGCAACCAGTTAATGGGGCATTATAAATCTTTTTACTATGCTATTGTTTATATGTCTGCAGCCATAGCACCCTGGCACCTAGTCCTGTCCAATCTTGGAAGCAAAGCAGGGATAGCTTGGTTAGTCCTTGGATGGAAGACCACCTAGGAATACCAGGTGCTGCAGGCTGGGGAGAAGGACCTAGCAATCCACTCCTGAAACAATCTGACATTGAAAATCCTGTGATTAGGAGAGAAGCACTGACAATAGTGCCGGGCATGGGACAGTGTCAGGGAGTATTTCGTTCTGTTGTGCATAGGGTCACTGTGAGTCAGCCATGACCAGACAGCACCTACCAACAACAACAGCACAACATTGTTTATATGGGAATATATTCATTCAAATGAGATTTGACCTATATTACAGAGATGAAACGAGCAAATATGAAGATATAGTTGTAGATTGAAGACATTTACACCAATCACACTTCATACTTTTTCCTAAAAATTATCACCAACTTGGTGTGAAGGCACTTGCCTATAATCCCAGCAACTCAAGAGGGAGAGGCAGGAAGACCAAGAGTTCAAGGCCAGAGGCAGCCTGCATAACATAGCAAGACTATGAACTCAAAAAATAAAAAATAAATAGGCTAGAGGTGCAGCCTAGTGGTAGAACACTTGCAAAGTATATGCAAAGCCCTGGATTCAACCCCAAAGTACTGCAAAAAATAATAATAATAAATAAAAATAAAAACATCGGGAAAGCAAATTGTTATACAAATAGGGCAGGAAATCTACTTAAGATTCTTGATCTATGTCCTCCCTTAAAACAACCCACTTCCTTCTAGTTTAGCTCTGGGGAAGTATAGACAGCCCTGATGTCAAACTACATAGAACCATAGTTAAACCTCAGTCAGCAGTTTGTCAGACACAGGAAGTGTCTTGCCAGATTCTTCACAGCAATTCCAGGCAGATCTCAGTGCTCAGTCCTCAGTGCCTGCAGCAAACTGCACTTCACTGAAATAGCACTTCCTACCTTGCATTGAGCCTGCAGCCACAGGCCTGTGGCATCCAACCCCGGCAGATCTCGGAAGCCAAGCAGGGTTGGGCCTGGTTAGTACTTGGGTGGGAGACCGCCTGGGAACACCAGGTGCTGTAGGCTTTGGAGAAGGACCCAGCAACTCACTCCCACAAATCAATCCACCACTGAAAACCCTATGACCAGCAGAGAAACACAATAGTGTTTTGCCTGTAGTATATAGGGTCGCTATGAGCCGGATACCGACTTGACAGCACCTAACAACAACAACTTGCAATGCAGGGTATGTGCTTACACACGTCTCCAGGCAGCCTGGTCTGGGAGCCCCATCCTGTAGACCTGAGGCTCCTGCCAGTGCCTCCTGAGCATGTGAGCTGGTCCTTGTTCTACGAGAGGGATCTTGGGGAGTGTGCTCAGTAGTGGGCTCTCCCCCCACACTCACTCACCTGCTATCTAACAAGCCTGATAGGGGTTGAAATATGTATCCCCCACCTCATGCACAAATACCTATGTTGAAATCCTACCCCCAGCACCTTATTAGGAAATAGAGTTGTTGCAGTTGTGAGTAGTTCCTGTCAATGTAGGGTGGGTCTCTAATCCATTATAACTGATGTCCTTATAAAAAGGAGAGAGCTGGACCTAGGCATGCACATAGCAAATACCCTCTGAACACAAAGGCAGAGAGAGGTTAGGTGATGCCTCCATAAGATTGCTGGCAAACCCCCAGGAAGCTAGGAGAGAGGCATGGAGCAGATTCTCCTTCACAACTCTTTGAAGGAACCAACCCTGCCAACGTGGCTCTTGAACTTCCAGCCTCCAGGATTGTGGGACAATAATTTTTGGTTATTGAGGCCACCCAGATGGTGGTACTTTGTTACATTATCTTGAGCAAACTCATACTGAGCCTATATCCTAGAAGAGAAGCAGGAAAATGACATGATCAGTTCTTAGAGAGAAGTGACAACTTTCTAACAGAACAAAGTTAATCATTTTTAGATTATGCGTTTTATAGCCTTCTGGTTCTTAAAATCGTAATTGCCATATGGGGTAATAGAAAGTAGAGTGAGAAAAGGTCTGATGGAAATGTGCTCTTTAAGTGAGTGATGTGTGTTACACTGATGGATGGGTGATGGATATATTTGGGAGAATGAGGTTCTGTTACAGTACAACAGGCTCAGAGCTATGTATAATCTCAACATATTGCTACCAAGGGCACAATACATAAAAGCTTATGCTTTGACATCAAACGAATACATGTGTTTAAAAGGTACTAATGACAAATGTCCAAAAATAATCATAGGTCTCTACACTCTCTTAAGAAGCCTGCATCTATGTCTTGGAAGTGTATAATTATTCCTTTCTTAAGTATCTCTCTTTCTGTATGAGCACCTCCACTTACTCTAAAGTGGAGACTCTCTCTTACTCCTTCCTAACAAATTTTGTCATTTTGTTTAAAAAAATCATAGACCAGTTCTCTATTCATAAAAAGGGGAACTCATGTTTTGATCCTGTGTAAAAGTCAAAATTAAATATGAAATATCAGAATATCAGTAATACTGGAAAGTGAAATTGATTATGAAATAAATATTCTCTATTCCAGAGGCTCATGTTGTTGTTTTTAGGTACTGTCAAGTCAGTATCCGACTCATAGCGACCCTACGTACACCAGGCGAAACACTATTGTTAGTGCTTCTCTGCTATTCATAGGGATTTCAATAGCGGATTGTTTTGGGGGAGTGGGTTGCTGGGTCCTTCTCCCAGAGGCTCATGGGAGCAGATTAAAACAGCACAATTTTTGAAATCAAATAAAGTTGAGTTCCATTCTCATTTCTACTACCTCCTAACTATATGACCTTATGCAAGTAATTTAACCCTCGAGGACCCTGTCTGGTTACCTGGAAAATGGGGATAATAATGCCCCTCTCAGCACACTGATCTGAGCATTAGGTGAGATAATGTTGTTGAAGTGACCAGCACCATGCCTGGTAAAACGCTCTGTAAAAGTGTTTCATAAATGATAGCTGCAGATCTTCAACACCCTGACAAATGTAGACTAGAAGGTCCACTTATGGGAATCTAAAGATTCCTGTCCCCAATGAAGCCTAGACCAATCACTGACATTGCTGCTAACTTTCCTGCCTTTCTTTTCTTCCTCTTTTCTTAACCACAAAGTGCACCCAGGTTGTGAACTGAAGCCCTTGAATAGAGTGGCATAGCATACACTCGGGTTTCAGTGGGCCCTGGTTAAAGTTAATCCAGATGAAACTTCAGTCAAAAAAACCTCCCTGTTCTGAAGGACAAATTAAAAATAAAACAGGTGTTGCTTAAGGAAAGGCGACTAGGAGGTAAAGTTTTAGAAAATGGAAAGTGTACAGCAGGCTCTCCTTGACCTCAAGGCCATCTTCCTTCCTGTCTCTTCAATGTAGAACATGCTTTTGAACTTGATTCCAGTCAGCACAGTCTTTGTGTGTAGTCTGTGAAGGAGACGGTCTGAGAACTGGAGGAACAAAGCAGGCAAAAGGGTCAAGGAACAACTTATGGCTTCTGACCATTTCCAATGCCTCCCCGCGAAGCCTTCTCCTGCAAGGAAAATAGCCACGCTCCGCTGAAATTTTGAGCCAGCAGCCTGGAAATCAAGCAAGGTGGTTTGGGGCATAACGTAAGGACTATGGAGAAGAAACTAGCCAACCAACTCATTCGGAGTGAATGGGTTGTGTAGTGAGACCTCTCTTACAAGTGCCTTCTTGCCACTGGGCAGCACCATCCTGCTGTCCCTTTAGCATATAAATTCTACAAGTTCAACATGGCCATGTGTTTTCTGGAAAAGAGGTTACTATTTTCTGATTTGAATTTAGTGCATTACTCCAGGTAATATCCACCTGTCCCTTTCTGCCGACCCCCCTCTACCTACGCGTTCTCTGTTATAATTGCCCATTAATCAGCCTTGAGCTCACTCATAGGAAGATTCACCCACAGGGCTATGGACTTGATGGGATTAGAACAAATTAGCTGGCAACATGTAATGACAGGCTCACATCTATGGGACAAGCCTGGAATGCACAATTTGGTGGACAGTACCCCCTTGAGCAGTAGACTGCAGTAAGCAGCAAAGCTGTGCATGTGGAATGTCCATTTGTCTGTGACAGAAGGAAATCTAAGCAGCTTCATAACAGATGAAAAACAAAGAGGATAGCTTTTACATTCCGTACTCCAAACCCAAAGAAATTTACAACATTTATGAACTATGTGGGGTCTTATTCATATCTTACCTAAACTGTTCATTTTAGAGGTGAATAAACTGAAGTCCATGACAGGAAAGTTACTGTTGTTGTTGTTAGGTGCCATCAAGCCAGCATCCGACTCATAGCAACCCTACGTACAACAGGCGAAACACTGTTGTCAGTGCTTCTCTGCTGTTCATAGGGTTTCCAATGATGGATTGATTTTTGGGAGTGGGTTGCCTGGTCTTTCTCCCAAGCCTACAGCACCTGGTGTTCCCAGGAGGTCTCCCATTCAAGTACTAACCAGGCCTGACCCTGCTTAGCTTCCCAGATCTGATGGGATCGGATGCCATAGGGCTACGGCTGCAGGCGGGAAGGGTCCTAGGTATCTATAACGTCATGCAGGACTAAACCCAGCTCTTGTCTTTCCTAATTTAGGAAATCCATGTGGATTACTGGTGTTGGAAGGAGATCACTCCAAACACAGCATGTCTAGGTTCTAATGTTGCCTTGCAAATAAGTTACCCATCTACTCACCCAGGGAAAGAAGCCATCCTTGCCACACGTGGTGCAGATGAATTGGGGAAGTCAGGGCTTGGCTTGGTTCCTCCTTCCTTCTCCTGGAATGGGACACTTGCTCAGCATTGCAGTCATGCCGTTCTTTCTAAAGAGGGATTTTAGGTTTGGTCCTCACCTGCTGGAGTCTGAGATGCCACTCATCTCCAGCACCTACCATAGCTTGAACGGGGACATTTTAAACTCCTAGAAAACTGGCTGGTTATCATTTCCCTTATTTAATAACAAGTGGTAGTTGGCTTGTGGCAGGCAAAGAGACAAAGTTTCCAATAAGGAGTCTGTTAAGGGAAAGAAAGGGCTCCACTGATAAGCACCTCACAACCTGCTGTAATCTGTCCTCCCTCCAGGCTTCAAATAAAAGATTGCCAATACCTATTTGTCTTGGTTGTTAAAGTTTTACCTAAAGTCAGAGAATGGAACAGATGGCAGCCGTAAGAGCTGGCCAAACTTGAGGATGAATTTCTTTCAAGTTAAAGCGTGAGGTTGTTAGAGGGACAGTGACCTCCTGAATCGTGCAGTCGAGATGGAGGGAGAGGTAAACACAAGGTCGGGGAATTGGAGCTGAGGGACAATGCCCACTCTGCCGCTCCCTAGAACCCCTCTTTATCCGGAGCTTCAACTGCCACTTTCAGATTTTTCTCAGATGTGGAACAGCTGTTCTTAAATAAATTTACTGGAAGCAGAAGAACAATGACATCCACCTTCTGTCCTTATCACTGGGGCAGTCATTTGGTAGCCCTCTCGCTGGACCTCTGCTTACTTGGTTCTGCAGTGTAGCATTACTTATTTACATGCACGTCTCCTAGGAAACAGGAGAGCCTTTGAGGATAGAAATGATAGGATAATAGTTCATGGATCACAGCCTTTATTTATTACAACCTGCCATCCTTTGCATGATTTCACTGCCTCTTAAAAAAGAAATTCAATTCTACATTTCATTTTAAGTATTTGAATGGAACTGAAAACCCTACTCTTGTGTATTTAGATTTCCAGTGTTTGCTAGAATACGGCCTTGCTATCACACGGCTCAAAAGTTCACAGTGTTTTTGTAGGTGGTTTGTGACATTTGTGATAGGAAGAAGGCACGTTTTTCTTCTTCTTCTTCTTCTTAGGACTCTTCTTTGTTCATGTCTGTGCTCTTCACCCCTTTCTGTATATCCACTGTGGAGGCATGAACCCCCACATGTTAGAGAAGCAAGGACATTTTGAGATAAATGCATGAACACCTTCCATGTTAGCCCTGCCTTTTTTTATTAGTTCCTAA
The DNA here is from genome assembly GCA_007922755.1 of Pedetes capensis. NCBI lineage: Eukaryota > Metazoa > Chordata > Mammalia > Rodentia > Pedetidae > Pedetes > Pedetes capensis. Next base: position 88,373 of record VMDO01004819.1, on the reverse strand, counting down.
TAATTACATATATTTATGAGGTACAATGTGATGTTCTGATTCATGTATATACTGGATAATGACCAACTCACTAGCCTATCTATCACCTTAATCTTTTAACGTTTCTCTATTGCAACTATACACAAAGTCCTTTCTTCTGAGTATTTTGAGATATATAATGCAATATTGTTAATTGTATTTACCCTGCTGTGCTACAGAACACCAGAACTTAACTCCTTCTATCTACCTCTAGCATTGTACCCATTGATTGGCCTTTCTTCACCCACTTCCTTGCCCTGGTCACTGGTAACCAGTAGTCCATGTTCAACTTCTGTAAGATCAACTTTGTTGTTGCTATTATAGGACAGAAAATGGACTAGGACAGTGCTTAAGCATCTCTTTTTAAATATTGATATGATTCATGGATATGATTAATTGATATGATTGTATAATTAGATATTGATATAATTACCTTATTAGATTTGCAAACTATGTACGTAAATGTACAAATTATATCATCAATTTTTTTAGATTCCACGAGTGATATGTGGTATTTGTCTTTCTGTGCCTGACTTATTTCCCCTAACATAATGTCCTCCAACTCCATCTGTGTTACCACAAATAACAGAATTTCATGCTTTTTAATGGCTAAATAACATTCCTTTGTGCCTAAGTACCACATCTGGAAGAAGGACTTACTGTGGCCACTTAACTCTTTCACACCATTAGCAAGGACCCTCAGCAGTCACCAGAATGCTCAATGAACTAGGAACAGTCTTACATGTCCACAAGTTTGAATCTTTGAGGGCCAACATTCCACCTATCATGCAGACCATGCTGCAGCATGAAGCCCATTGCAGCCAGCAGCTTGCTCTCCTGTGTGTGGCCCTCCACCTACGTAGTGCTGAGGATGAGGCTTTCCCTACAGCTTTCATCCTACGTTGTTGTTGTTGTTAAGTGCCGTCGAGTCGGTATCCGACTCATAGCGACCCTCTGTACAACAGGGGAAACACTATTGTCAGTGCTTCTCTGCTGTTCATAGGGTTTTCAATGGCAGATTGATTTTTGGGAAGGGGTTGCCAGGTCCTTCTCCCAAGCCTACAGCTTCTGGTGTTCCCAGGCGGTCTCCCATCCAGGTACTAACCAGGCCCGACCC
>VMDO01004819.1:65428-87138 GCA_007922755.1 Pedetes capensis | reverse complement strand
AGATGCCACAGGGCTACAGCTGCAGGCTTCATCCTACATAGGCTTTGCATTTGTCTCACCTTGGTCTCAGCCCTGAACTTTCAATTCCCATCAAATTCTCTCTTCTCCCCTGGGCCTGGGCTCAGCCTCATTACGTTGTGTAGGGCAATGGGGCTCCAAGTGTCGTCCCTGGACCAAATGGACAACATCCCCTGGGAACTTGTAAGGAATGCAGATCCTCAGGTCTCAGCTCAGACCTAGCGAAGCGGACACATCTCGGGCAGAGTTCAGCCAGCTGGGTTCCCTGTCTGCATGATTCTGATGCCGGCTTCCGCTTGGGAGCCAGGGGTCTGCAGATGGGGGAGGGGAGAAGTGATTGTGTGAACAGTTTGTCCAGCTTTTTAAATGTGAATCTCCTGGAGAGCTGCTTCCTGTCATCCCCTCAAGCACTCCGCACACTGCAGCCTGCAAGCAGCTGGGACCCCCATCCCCCACCCGGCTCAAGTTTCAGGAGTATGGTAACCTCATCAGAGCATCAGAGCCCCAAGCTCCCACTTGTCTGGGAGGGAAGTCCAGATAGATGCGAGATGATGAGAAAAATGGAAAGAGTTTAGTCTGAAAAAAGAGGAGATTAAGGAGAGGGATGACTCATAACTTCAGATATTTTAAAGGGCCATCATGTAGAAGACTTAAAATCATAGTATATAGAGCCAGGCATGGTAGCAAATGCCTATAATCCCAGAACTCTGGAGGCTGAGTCAAAAGGATCATGAGTTCAAGGCCAGCCTGGGCAGTATAGCAGGACCCTGTCAAATATATATATATATATATATATATATTCACATACATATGTACATATATATGTATGTACATATATATGTGTGTACATATATGTATGTACATATATATGTATGTACATATATGTATGTGCATATATATGTATGTACATATATATACACATACGTACACACACACACACACATTAGTTGTTGTTAGGTACCATCAAGTTGGTATCCAACTCATATTGACCCTAGGTATAACAGATGAAACAATATTGTCATTCTTCTCTGCTATTCATAGGGTTTTCAATGGCGGATTGATTTTTGGGAGTGGGTTGCTGGGTCCTTCTCCCAAGCCTACAGTATCTGGTGTTCCTAAGTGGTCTCCGATCCAAGTACTAACCAGGTCTAACCTTGCTTAGCTTCCAAGATCTGATGGGATCAGATGCCAGTGTTACAGCTGAAGGCATACACACACACACACACACACACACACACACAAACACACACACACACACATATGCCTGCAGCTGTAGCCCTGTGGCATCCGATCCTGTCAGATCTCAGAAGCTAAGCAGGGTCGGGCCTGGTTAGTACCTGGATGGGAGACTGCCTGGGAACACCAGAAACTGTAGGCTTGGGAGAAGGACCTGGCAACCCCCTCCCCAAAATCAATCTGCCATTGAAAACCCTATGAACAGCAGAGAAGCACTGACAATAGTGTTTCCCCTATTGTACAGAGGGTCGCTATGAGTCGGATACCGACTGGACGGCACTTAACAACAACAACAACAATATACATATACATATACATATATACATATACATATACATATACATATATATATATATATATATATATATATATATATATATGCTGCCCAGGCTGGCCTTGAATTCATGATCCTTTTGACTCAGCCTCCAGAGTTCTGGGATTATAGGCATTTGCTACCATGCCTGGCTCTCTATATAGTATGATTTTCAGTCTTCTACATGATGGCCCTTTAAAATATCTGAAGTTATACCTGTCCTTACATATAGATATATATACATATATATACATATATGTGTGTGTGTGTGTGAGTGTGTGTGTGCGTGTGTGTGCCTACAGCCATAGCCCTGTGACATCCGATCCCATCAGATCTTAGAAGCTAAGTGGGGTTGGGCCTGGTTAGTACTTAGATGGGAGACCGCCTGGGAATACCAGGTGCTAAAGGCTTGGGAGAAGGACCTGGCAACCCACTCCCAAAAATCCATCCACCACTGAAAACCCTATGAACAGCAGAGAAGCACTGGCAATTGTGTTTCGCCTGTTGTACACAAGGATATATATATATAGATAGATAGATAGATAGATAGATACAATTTTATATATATATATATAATTGTAACCAATAGATACAAGTACAGGAGCTGAGATTTATGCCAGAAGGTAAGGAAGAGCATCCTGACAACTGCAGGCACACACATACAGTGGCTGCCTGCAAGGCTGCTGGGTCTCCCTCACTGCTTATGTTCAGGCAAAGGCCATAGGACTCTTGTCAAGCATATCGCAGAGGAACTTCATAAGACAAGGGCTGCCCTAGATCACCCAGAGGGGGCTTCTGACATTCTAACATCTTAGTACCTCACAGATAGTTCTTAACACACAGGAAGGAAAACAAGGGGGAGGGAAAGGACAGAAGAAGAGAATGTGGCACTCGCTTTAAAATCATTCATGGCCTAAGTCTTACATTTGGCTTTCATTTGTGTTGACCATGTCACATCAAGTTTGCCTTGCTACCGTGTTTTGTGTTTGCATAGTGGGGTTTGTGTAGTTAATACGAGTCTATGAGCACATGTAAACAGTGATGGAGAAGCAAAGGGGCGATTCATTGATTTCTGCAACATAGGCAAATGTGCCCATGAGCCAAGCACTGGCAAAGTAGGTGCTGAGGATGCAAAAAGAATCAGGATATGGTTTCTGCACCGGGGTGCTCAGGCTGGGCTGAGGCGCCATGAGACAGACAGCTCCCTAAGGTTCCAGGAGGCCCCTACCAGGCGAGAACTAAGCAAAGGGCTGGGTTCAAAAAGGGTAATCCAGAGAAAAAAGCCAATCCATTAACTCTAAGCCCATTTTGTTTCCTGACTTTTCCAAATTAATATTTAGTCCTTCCTTCCTGTTGCAATTTCTTTTCCTTAGTTCTGCTTCTAATAACCTTGTATTTTCTGTCTTTTCTAACTCCCTACTACATTGTAGAAAGCATTGCTTTTAACTATTACATTAATGCTTTTAAAATAATAAGGAAGTGTAGATTTATGAAAAGAGAAGATAAGGTTATATAGTACCTTTTATATTGTTTGTATTAATGAAATTTAATATTTTTTATTATTATTAGCAAATTGAGGAAGTCACCAGTGGTCATCCCTAACTGTAATCCCTGCCTTTTGTATTTGTCTTCAAGCTCCCTAGCTTTCTCCAATCCCTGATGTTTGGACCACTCCAGTCTCTCAGGAAACGTATTTTCGATTTTTAGAAAATTTGGAAATCAAGTGCAAATTCATACACAGTTCCAAATACAGACAGGGAGCTGGAGATAGGGTGCCAATAATGAAGGTAAAATATTCCTAAGTAAATTGATTTTATAAATAAAACAGATTAATTAACCTAGTTAGAAATAGTTTAGCTTCATTTACTAAAAAGCATAGATTCCTATCTCAATAATAGTTATTATATGGCAAATGCCTAATTATGAACAAAGGTCAAGGGTGAAATATGTTGATGAATTGAACAGGCTGGAAATGAATTTACTGCATTCAGCTCACTAAATGAACATGTCCTCTTCACATTCAGCACACAGCAACTGAGTGGCATCCAACAGACTTCAATCTCTGATGATTTGGAGACACATCAGGCATCCCCCTGCCAGCCCCTCCACCAACCCCCCCCCCCCCAGGGCATCAGTTGTCATTGTGCAGCGCTGTGGTCCTAGAGATTAGCCTGAAACTGTCTGGTCTCACTGTGACAGCCCTGGAAATTGCACTTTCCAATTGCTCCCTGATAGCTGTTTGCTGACTTCGTGCTCGTCCTTTTTGCTCAACAACCTAGTCAGCACTGGGCGGAGAGGAAGCCTCGCCACCAGCTTGCTGCTGCTGTTAGCTTTGGGACTGGGGAGTGGGTCCTGTGTGATGGCTCACAGAGGCTGTGGTCCTCTGCGCTTTCCTCCGTGTGATTCTGAGTAAGGGGCATGCGTGGAGGCTCAGGGCTCCTGATTTACCACCAGAAGAAAGCAGCTCAAGGCTGCAGAGGTGGCTCAGTGTAGCGCGCATGCCTAGCATGCACAAGGCCATGGGTTGGATCCCCAGCACAGGGAAAAAGAGCAAAAGGCAGCTCAGAGCCCAGCTGCCATGAGGTATATCCATGGCACCATCTTTGTTTATAAAGAACCTCCTGTTTTGCTTCCATTTCAAGATTGTATTTAAGAGTCTTTGTTGTTGTTGTTGATAGGTGCCATTGAGTTGGTATCTGACTCATAGGGACCCTATGTACAACAGGCAAAACACCATTGTCAGTGCTCCTCTGCTATTCACAGGGTTTTCAATGGCAGATAGATTTTTGGGAATGGGTTGCCGGGTCCATCTCCCAAGCCTACAGCACCTGGGGTTCCCAGGCAGTCTCCCATCCAATTACTAACCAGGCCTGATCCTGCTTAGCTTCCAAGATCTGATGGGATCCAACTCCACAGTGCTAGGGTTGCAGGCTAAGAGTCCTTATGGCTTCTCTAATAATGTTAAATGTGCTCAATATTGTGTTTAGAAAGAGGGGAAAAATGGATGCAACCAGGATAGTCACTTGAATATCTGTTCACATAATTTATCCAAATCTTTCAGATGAATTTAAACAATCTCTTGTCCATGATTTAAATGCTACAAATAATGCCAATATACCATCGTAGTGGGCTGGGATTTAGCTCAGTGGGTAGAGCACTGCGCTTCAGTCTCTGAGGCCCCAAGTTCAATTCCCAGCACCACAAAAATGGGAGAAGGGCCTGGCAATCCACTCCCAAGACAATCCTGAAACAGTCAGCCATTGAAAACCCTATGAGGGTTGCTATGAGTCGGATACTGACCCAACGGCACCTAATAACAACAACCAGTGTAGTACATTTTAAGCTGAATTTATGTTCTTCGCAACGCCGGCATTAGCATCCTCTGTTCACAGCCCCACTCTCTTTCTAGGCAACCAGCTGTGTGAAATGTTCTTCTCCCTCCATCTCTCCTCTCCCCTCCCTGCCACTGCCCCAGCCCAATGTCCCTCCATTCACTTTTCAGTCAGAGGCCAGGTGCTGCCCTGTCTGCCTTGCTTATCTGCTCTGCCTCCATCACTCTACACTCTGCCATTATCCTAGCCAGGCCTGTGGTTTTTGGAGCTGAAAAGAACTACCTGGTCCAACCCTTTGTTTCTTAATGAGAAAAATGACCTAAAGAAATGACGTTAATGGTCCTGGCTATAAGCCTGTAGCTTGGACATGACTATGCTACCACCTCTCTCCAGACCTACATATGGTTGTGCACCCAGTCTATGGGCTGGGATTTAGCTCAGTGGGGAGAGCACTGCCCTGCAGTCTCTGAGGTCCCAGGTTCGATTCTCAGGACCACGAAAATGAGAAGGACGTGGCAATCCACTCCCGAGGCAACCCTGAAAAAAAAGAATCAGCTGTTGAAAACCCTGTGAGGGTCGCTGTGAGTCAGACAGGACTTGATAGCACCTAACAACAGCAACAACAACTCAGACTCTATTTCAATCCGGCAAGCACAGATTCCACACTGCTTTCTGAACACTGCTGGTAGTCTCCTTTTCACCTCAAAAGCCTTCTATGGCCCATCATTCCCTCCAGAATAAAATCAAACTTCTAAGCCTAGCATTCAATAGTCAAGCTCAACTTCTTCCCAACCCCATCTTTGCAGGTGTGTATACTTTGCAACGAAGCAGACTGATTTGTCCAGCCCTAGTACCCTTCACCTGTCCCAGGTGTGATCTGCTCCCACACCTATTGTACACAGTTTTCCCGCCTGGATACTACTCATTTGTCAGGGTAAATGTTGAGTGGCCTGCTTTCCAAAATGCCTTCCCAATTCCCACAGTGGAAAATAATCTCTGCTTTAGTGACTCAGCTCTTTATCCATAACTCCCTTCATGCCACCCATTACCTCACATGACATTGGTGTGAAAGCACATGGATATTCTCTACTGGTCTAAAACTTCTTAAGGAGCAGATTCTGATGTGATGGACTTTTTATCACCCAAACTCTCGTCCATGGCACTCACTCACCTAGGATTTGAAATGAACCAATATGTCCATATATTTTCAAACTATTAGTCAGCTGAGACTGCTGTAATTTCTCCAAGCCAAGCGTTAACTTTTTGCTCATCCTTATCGTCACATACAGTTGAGGTTGAGGTGGGTTTTTGTTATGATACACAGCTTAACTGTTATGATAAACAATGTAACTGTCACATGTTTGAAAGCACTTTAAATTAGTTATGTATACTGCTGGGTTTATTTGACATAAAAATGTAAAATAATATAAAACATCAAGTAAATAAAATTTTTCTTCTAGAGCAGAATTTCTCACGTACTCCAACACCACACACCCACATTCACACACAAAAGACTAAAATTCTCCTAGAAACTCATCAAACATTTACTGCCATCTTGTGGACAGACAGACAGTGACAAAATCCTTAAGTAGGGTGGAGAAGCTGTTCTTCTTAAGTAGCTTCTGCTTGAATGCTGTGGGATTAACCCAAAGGAAACAGCCTCTTCTTTAAGCCAGTTGCCCAGAAAATGGTTAGTCAGAGCCAGGGAAGTCTTTGTTAATCAATTCTTTATCATTTAGAACCCTAAAATGGTTGTCAGACATGTAGATACAAATAATCTTAAAAGTCTCATTCTTAATATCTGGGAAGGGTGGGGAGTGGTCAGAAAAAAAATGGCTATGTAAATTTTTGTTACCTTTGCTTCTTGAAACAATCAAGCACAAGAATTGTTTTAATTAATACAGTAGCAATTAGCAGTTTACATCCAGAGATACACAATTTAGTGTGAATAAGTCCATAGTCTCCTTGCTGAATTGCTCCCAACTAAATAGATCTTGAGTATGGGCTGGGATATAGCTCGGTGGGTAGAGCACTGTGCTGCAGTCTCTGAGGCCCCGAGTTCAATACCCAGCACCGCAAAAATGGGAGAAGGGCCTGGCAATCCACTCCCAAGGCAATCCTGAAGCACTCAGCCATTGAAAACCCTATGAGGGTCACTATGAGTCGGATACTGACTCGGCGGCACCTATCAACAACAACAAATAGATCTTGAAGCTGAAGAAATATCTGGTTCTCCACATTATACAAAATTCAGTATTTCACAGAAGGAACAACCAGAAGGCCATATAATGGCAATGCACATCCTAGAAATCAAATTATTGTTACATGCGTGGAGTCAGGTCTGACTCATAGTGACCCTATGACCAACAGAACAAAACACAACCCAACGCTGTGCCATGACGAGCACTCAGTGATTCTCTGCTATTCACAGGATTTTCAATGACTGATTGTTTCAGGAGTGGGCTGCCAGGTCCTTCACCCACGGAAATCAAATTAATTCATAAGAAATGTGCATGCAATAGAAAAAACACAATAAACATTAGACAGAAGTCATTTCCTTTTCTGTTTTGGTGGGAAATCTTTCCCTACACAGCTTTCACTCTTTTGGCTTTCCCTGGTAAATCAATGACTTCCTATTTCAAATAGCATAGGTGCTTGGAATATTTTTCTTCTGGATTAAATATAGTCCTTATTGAAATGCTGAGCCGGACCAAATCTACAAACATCTTCATGCTATTATTCTGTGTCCAGAATGCTTTATTGCCTTCTATTTGGCCTGCAATAAAATTCAGATATGGCATTGAACTAGTCTTAAATGATTTCTTATATGCATAAAATTAGACATGAAAGAGAACGGGGATGTTTAGTGCAGCCCCCATTCATGTGGGCAGCTCTTTCCCTTTTTATTTCTCTGCTTGGGCTCTCAGATATCAGGATCACTGTGCTTTGCATTTATTTCTTTCATCCTTGCCTGCCTTTGTTGGTCTCTCTAGAAAAGTTGTTGGGAATGGCTTTATCTGATAGCCAATTTCCAAACAGTCCAAGGTTAACTGAATATTAACTCAGTTATTCACTGAGCCAAAGCGTACAGACCACTCACTAGGTAACAGACTCTCTGGTAGCCATAGGGAACTAAAGGTACAAAATCCCTCTCTCCACCAGCTCAGTCTGAGGGGTGGTTGTTGTTAGGTGCCATCGAGTCACTTCCAACTCATAGCCACCCTCCTAGGGTTTTCAATGGCTGATTGTTTCAGGATTGTTTTGGGGAGTTGACTGCCACATCCTTCTCCCATTTTTGTGGTGTTGGGGATTGAACCCGGGTCCTCAGAGAGTGCACAGCAGTTGCTCTATCAACTGAGCTAAACCCTAGCAGTCTGTGTGGAATGATGCAATAAGTGGCTATAGAACCTCCTGATGAGATAATGCAAGAAGCCTGTGCATGCGTGGGGTTACCAGGAGCATGCTCTTGCCAGACTGTAAGGCACCCCAGGGGGAGGTAGGGGGTGATGGTCCTGAAAAGGTAGCTGGAAGCCCTGTGCTAGTGAGACGTGGCTCCAAGTTGGGAGCCTGACTTTTATTGTCTAGGAGGGTGGAAGTTGATAATGGGTTCGAAGCAGGCAAGTGACGTGGCCAGATTTTATTATTTCTTTGGGAGGAATAAAGAAGATAAATGTGAAGGGATCAAGACTGGAGTCAGGAAGACTCAGGATGAACACCTTCCATTAATCTCAGCCACAGGGTCAAACCCTGAGCTAGGCAGTAGAAATGGAGCAGGAGGGACGGATCCTCTGCTGTTAGAGGTAAAAACAGCAAGACAAAGTGACAGGTGGAACATGGAGGCTGCATGCAGAATGTTGCCACAATGCCCCTGGTTTCTGGGTCAGGAGACTGTGCCAAGTATGGTGCTTCAGGGGGAAGTAATGTCTTTTCCTTACTCATTGCAAGGTTCGTGGCTGAGGATTCTGCATAAAAGATTAACAAATAGAGAATTTACAGACTTACTTGGCATAAATTGTATATGACATGGGAGCCTTTGGAAATGAAGATGCAAAGAAAGGGGGAAATCTGTGTCTGTGTATGGATAGTTACACTGAAATAGGACTGGAGGACAAAAGTGAATGATGTCATGGTAGTAAATCAGAATGAACTTACCAAGGTCCCTTGATTCTTCTTGGCATCTCCGGGTGACATTCCTTTCTTTGGGTATAGAGAAAGCGCCTGCTGCTTGAGAGTCTTCAGGGAGAAGAGAGGGGAAAGGACACAGTGACCTCCCTAGGTTTTATGTCCTCTTTCAAGGGAGAAGAGGAAGGGGAGCATGACCTTCCTACTTCTGCTGGTTTATCAAATGCCAAGGTGCCATATTTTAGGGGAGTGTATGCTGAACCTCCTAGAGTTCCATTTTAATAAGTGAGGAAATGTACCTGTTGAGAAACAGTGTGCTAAAGAGAGGCAATGGAAACTACGCGTCCAGAAGCCAGTGGTAGGAAAGTTTCAAAAAGGAGATGGAAGTCACCAAAGAAACCTAAAAATAATCATAAAATTCTTTGATCAGACCATGGATTAATTTAGCAAGAGAAATTTCAGAGAATTGAAATCATCATGAACCACAAGTGAAAGGGTTTGAAGAATGGCTAGAAACAAGAGTTTCTGCCCACTTTGGCTACGTATTAGAGTCACCTAGAGAAGTTTATGGGAGAAGGACCTGGCAACCTGCTCCCAAAAATCAATCTGCCATTGAAAACCCTATGAATAGCAGAGAAGTACTGACAGTAGTGCTTCACCTGTTGTATGTAGGGTCACTATGAGTTGGATTCTGACTTGACAGCATCTAACAACAACAACAACAACAACAACAACAACAACAACAAGGGATCTTTAAAAGCTACCAAGTGATCAGTCTTGTATCTATGGTCAACTAAACTCTGTAGGTGGCTCCAATGTGCAGCTAAGTCAAATCCCTTTCAAGGAGTGAGGCTCCCTTTTAAGGAGCTAGAATGGAAAAGAAATGTGAGCAATTAAAGAGTTATAGGAGGTTGTTTTTAAGATGAGAGTAAAATAAAGGAGTAAGTACTAGTTGAGATTGAGAAAAGGAAAATGGAATAACCATCAATTGATGTGAAAGCTCAAGAAATGGGGAAACAGGAAGGTCTTTAAAACTGCCTTTGAATGAATAGAAACATATCTGGAAGTGAGGTTAGTAAGGAAAGAGGTGGGTACATACAACTAAGTTTTCAGGTAAATGATGAGAAGATGCCATTATCAACATGCCAGCGGTTAAATGCATCCTCCAACAGATCCATCTGCAATGTCTCCCTGTGGGAACAAACTTGTTAGGAAAACATCTCAGGAGACTTGCTGTAGGAAGGATAGGTAGAGGAATATAGGGATTCTTTCCAGGTTTTGCTTTGTCATTACTTACCTAATTCTCATCCCACACCCCCAAAGTGACCTTACTCTTAGCTCCCAGAGGATCTTGCAAAGTAGCTAGTGTTATCTTCCTGTATCCATTCACCAGCTCCTCTTCATCACCTTCATGAATTCAAATGTGCATGAGCATGTTACTGTATTAGGTTTCCAGAGAAACCATATAGGATATATCCTGCCCTCTGAACCTTTGGGATCTGACAGGGAACAATGATCTACATGGCAGAGCTAACCCCTCAACATGAGGCACTGAGGCAGGTGGTACCATGTGTATGTATTTAGACACATGCTGCTCATTTGTAGCCCTCAGTGATGTATTTGGCTCTGCCTTTTCATCCCATGACAGTTTTCCCAGACACACCCATCACAATGCCTGTTAGTCATTGATTTCTGATGTGTCAGCTGCTAATATTGCCTACAAACCAGGCAATATTCCCTTTGTTTCTGTTCCCCCAGTCTCTGTTCCCTTTGTTTAGGCTGCCTCCACATTGCCCTTGTGGACAATCCCTTCCTGGGAAGATCTTGCCATAAATGCAGGAGGTTGGCTCTGATGCTCTCTTGTCACTTTCAGGTTTCTGAGTGGTAAAACTGAGCTAGAAACATATGTAACTTGAGTTTCATGGACATGCCTAGTCTAGGTTCATGGGTAAATGGCCAGCCCGGCTCCTTTATAAACTGTCTGTATTAGCCAAGCATCTTCACATAGAACCCATCCCTTATTGATCCAGACCATTGAACTTGAACTGGGGAAGTTCAAATGAGACCAAAATGAGGCCTTTTTCATGGGAATGTGTGGAAATTTAGACTCTTCACAAGATCTAGGCTTTTGTTTCATGAAATACACATGATGCACAATAAACTTTTAGGATCCCCCATGGGGCTGGGACTTGGCTCAGTTGGTAGAGCGCTGCGCTGCAGTCTCTGAGGTCCCGAGTTCAATTCCCAGCACTGCAAAAATGGGAGAAGGACCTGGCAATCCACTCCCAAGGCAATCCCGAAACAGTCAGCCTTTGAAAACCCTATGAGGGTCGCTATGAGTCGGATACCGACTCAACGGCACCTAACAACAACAACAATGTGATCTGTTAACAAGATTATCATCTCGTTTTCCTGACAGAATCATCAAAAGCATTCTAGTGCCTTGGGGAAATGCTTTGAAGAAATATAACCCTAATAGAAGCTAGAGCTGTTTTCTTAGTTATTTTTCAGCCCCTTCTTTGAAAGCTCCATATTGCCATGGATAAAGACAGAGATTTGGGGGGTCAGATAGATCCAGACTCAAAAGCTGCCCCAGGCCTGTCTTCAGCACCCCTACCCCAGGCCTGTCTTTATCTGTAGAAGGGCAACAATATGCCAGGCATGGTGGCTCATGCCTGTAATTCCAGGGACTCATAGACAGAGGCAGGAGAATTGCATGTTTGAGGCCAGAGGCAGCCTACATAACTTAGCAAAACCCTGTCTCAAGATGAAAAGTAAAATATGAGCTAAGAGCGCAGCTCATTAGTACAGCACTTGTAAAGCATGCATGAGGCCCTGGGCTCAACTCCTCAGTACCACAAGAAAAGAAAAAAAGAAGGGCAATTATATTATAACTGATCAGATTGTCCTCTTCAGGTTTTATACTAGAAAGCTGATGGCAAGCAAAAATCTATTACTGTATGGCATGCTTTTCTTTTTTCAGTGCTGGGGATGGGACCCAAATCCTCAAGCATACTAGGCAAATTCTCAACTGCTGAGCCCTACGGTCTGCTGTTTTACCACTAATCTCACTCCTGGCATGATCTGATTTTCTGATTTTCATGTACATTTTTCCTCTGCTTTTGTTGTTGTTGTTGTTGTTGTTGTTGTTGTTTTGTTTTGTTTTTATTTTAAAATAAAATATATTAGATGCACTATGTGCAACTATGCAAGCTGCTTTATATCACTTTTGGGATAAAGGATATCCTTGGTCAAAAATACATAATGGATAACCACATATATCAGTATTCCCCTCCCTTTGAGTTCTAGTTTTGAGTAATCTATTATTTATTCCAGAACTCAGCAAGTCAGAATCTTGCTCCAAGCCAGGGAAAAGCAAAGAAGAAGTTGGTCCAGAGTGACTGCAGAGGGTCACCTTTAGGCGTGAATGGACAATGCATTTGGAATGGCCCATTCATTCTGTCCTTGGCACAGATGCTGTTGTGGTTAATTATTTGGATACTAATATATGTGTGTAGCTTTTTTAATGTGGATAACAGACTGAAAAATTGGATTGAGACCAATAAGCAACAGATGGCAATCTCTTGGGGTCATGACTATCCTGGGCCAGGTTTTCACCAGTGATTCTCAATTATATTGAGGCTTATACTGAGACTTATAGTCCCAATCTGGTCTAGCAGTAACTCCTCCAATGTCTGCATACCTCCCCAGAACCATCCCGCCGTGAACATCTGCAAATGCTCTCCTGAAAGGAAAATAGAATCTCCTGCATGCTTCTGCATAAAGGACCAAAGTAAAGACTATAGAAATAGTCTACCATTGTTGTTGTTGTTGTTAGGTGCCTTCGAGTCGGTATCTGACTCATAGCAACCCTCATAGGGTTTTCAGTGGCTGACTGTTTCGGGATTGCCTTGGGAGTGGATTGCCAGGCCCTTCTCCCATTTTTGCGGTACTGGGAATTGAACTCGGGACCTTAGAGACTGCAGCACAGTGCTCTACCCACTGAGCTAAATCCCAGCCCCATTCTACCATTAGTGAACTAGAAATGCCCCAAAGTCTTACTTCTTAGTGCTAATGATGGTTCTAAAGTCATCTTTTCATCAAAGTATCTATCTCAGGGAGTATCATTTGGGAATAGCAGGAAGAAAGTGTCATAGGTAATTTAAAAAAGTAGATTTGACTTGTGTCAGTAATATTTGAATGGTTCTGTTTTAATTTTGAGAGCTGGGGTTTGGCTCAGTTGGTAGACTGCTGCTCTACACTCTGGAAGGCCCTGGGTTTGATCCCTAACACTGCAAAAATGGGAGAAGGACGTGACAATCCACTCAAAGCAATCCCAAAACAATCTGCTGTTGAAAACCCTGTGAACAGCAAAGAACCACTGACATAGTGCTGGGGGTGGCACAGTGTCAGGGATTGTTTCGTTCTGTAGTACGTAGGGTCGCTATGAGCCGGACTCCATTCAGTGTCACCTACAACAATTTAATTTCACACTTCGCTATTGAACACTTATTATTTACATGTCACTGAGTGCCACAGGATGATTGTTCTGAAGGAGCCCCTCATCTGTGCAGGTACAACATTTTGCAGTTATGATACATAATTTGTAAAGCATAATGATACTTCCCTTCACTGTTTTGAGCCATATTCATGCACTGATAGAAACCAACTGATGGCAGCTGTCACCCAGAGGTAACCCTGTCATGCCCTTGATCAACTCCCAGATGCTACGAATCTTGGCTGGGCCCTTTGCAGTGCTTACCTCACTCAAACTGAGTGAAGCAAAACCAGAATTTGTTGGCCAAAATGATAATAATGATAATGATAACTCAGGGCCTGAAAGCTACTTCAAAGTGCTTTAATCCTGAGGCTCACACATGTCACCTAGGTCCCATCTTGCTCCCTCAAACTCTCTGGCTCTGCCTCCCTGTGCTGGCTTCAGCCTCACACAGGTTCTCTCTGCTTCGCAGCCCTGGAAGCTCCAATCTTATTTCCTCACAAATAGAAAAGACACGAGATCGTCTCTCTTTCAATTGCTTCCTTAAAAGTCCTGACAATGCCTTCTGATGTGCCTGACCTGAATCACATGATCATCTCTAAGTTAGTTGCCGTGCTGCATAACCACGCACCTCACACTGGGGGGCTTGAACCACACGGATTTATCATCTCACAGTTCTAGAGGGTGGAAGCGCAAGATTAAGCCATCATCAGGCGTGGTTCCTGATGCGGACTGGGAGGGAGATTTCCACCCCTCTCTCCTGGTTTCCGGTAGCGTTGGTTTGTAGATGGCCTTCTCCCTGCACTGTCACCTCATCTTCCCTCTGTGTAAGTGTCCCCTTGTTATAGAGTCTCCAGTTATTTTGGTTTAGGGACCATTCTAGTAACCTCATTATAACTTGATTACCTATATTATTTCCAAATTGAGGCACATCCTAAGGTACTGACGACCCCATCTCACCTTTTGGGGGGACAACACGGCTCAACTCATAAAAGTCCTAAGTCACTAGGCAAGAGGGACAAAATGTATTGATTGGCCAGTTCTGGATCACTTGAGCACCCCTAGAGCCGAGAATATAAAAATAAAATTTAGAGGTGAACAGAGGCTGGCTCTCTTAGGAACAATCTAGTGACTCTACCAAATAAAACAGCCTTGGATGCTGGGCAGACGAAAACAATATTCATTATACCATGTACATGAAGTGAAAATAAAGACCTACATCCTATGTATAGGACTTTATACGGCCTATACATAAATATTGTTGTTACTTAATGGGAGAAAGATGTGGCAACCCACTCCCGAGGCAATCCTGAAACAATTAGCCATTGAAAACCCTATGAGGGTTGCCATGAGTCGGCTCCAACTCAATGACACCTCACAACAACAATCACCTCAAACATATATCCTTCCATTATAGAGGAATATTCAAAATCCCCTCTCCTGGCTGTTTTGAAACACACATACAGGAGAAGGACATGGCAATCCACTCCCAAGGCAATCCCAAAACAGCCATTGAAATCCTGTGAGGGTCGCTATGAGTTGGACACAACTCATCGGCACCTAACAATAACAACAACAACACATAAATATCCAGATAAAGTACTAAATAAGTGTATATACCATTAGATCATTTAGATGGAAGCATAGCATTTAAAATTCTCTCCAAGAGCCAGGCAAGGTGGCTCACATCTGTAATCCCAACACAGGAGAGGCTCAGGAAGGAGGATCATGAGTTTGAGGCCAACCGGGGCTACACAGAAAGACCCTGTCAAAAAACAAAAAATAAAAATAACAATTCTCCAATTCCCTACTGATGACGGGGAATCTTGTATTTTCTTATCATTTTTAAAAGGTGAAAGCACATTGGGCTGTTTAATGGCAGTGAGAGGAGGAGTAAATCTAACAACAAAGAGCATCAATAACTGACTCCCATCAGGTACCAAAGGATAAAACAATTTGACATTTGAGGAGCCCAGGGTTACACACAGGATCACCCTTAGCTGGTGTCTGGCTTTAGATGAAAGCAGAAAGATGAGGACATTGAATCACAGCAGGGGTCTTCCGTACCCCTAATCTGTCACAGTGAATATCATATACCCTTCAAGGTATTTGTTCCTGCCAAGCCTCAGTCAGGCTCAGAACCCAGCATGTGGTGCACATGAATGACACAGTCAGCAGTTAAACGGCCCACATCTTCACACCCATGCCAGTCATTTCAAACTCCACTCAGGCCAGGCCTGGGGTACTTGGAGTTAATCTTTACCACCTAGTCAGAATTGGCTCAAGAAATTCATGCCACCTTCTCTCCATCCTTTGGCCTCAAAGCCTTCACTGGGCCTTCTGAGCTATCTGGCCTTGAAGGGCTTCCTCACCGGATCCCTCTGGTGCCAATCTTGTTCCTGTATGCTTGTTTTGTTGTTGTTAGGTGCCACTAAGTCAGGTCCAACTCATAGCCACCCTATGTACAACAGTACAAAACACTATCACCTAACACTGTGCCATGCCCGACACCATTGTCAGTGCTATTTTGCTATTCATGGGGTTTAAATGGCTGTTTGGGGAATGACCATCCAGGTCCTCCTCCCTAGCCTGCAGCACCTGGTATTCCCAGGCAGTCTCCCATCCAAGGACTAACCAGGCTGACTCTGCTTAGCTTCCGATATGGGATCAGATGCCAGGGTGGTATGGCTGCAGACTACCTGCTTGTTTTACATGCATACAAATATGGACAAGACATATTTGTTATCTGATAATATTTTAACAGTATTTAATACATTCCTTGGCTCAGTGCACTTATAGAAACAGTATTCTTTATGTCAGTAAATGTCACTGCATACTTCTAGTTTCTAGAAGCTCAAGAATGCCTTTTCCTAACAATTGTCCAGGACACAGGCTGGTATTTTGCCAGCTTCCTTACTGTTAGTTCATTTCTTTAATAGCATCTTGGAGAGAGTCTTTTCAGAACCTGGGGACTTCAGCCTCAACCCCTTCTATTAACTAAAATTCCCTGAATAACCCTCCATATGGTACTGCTGTGGCATTTGATAAATACCTTGCTGATTATTTATCTGACTGTACACTTATTTTGACAGGTTGATCACATTAGTCTATATTGAAACCACGCTTTTGTTGTAAACGTCTTCCCACGGCTCTCTATTGCTGTGTTAAGTAATACACTGAATTTCTGCTGCAGCCAACATGGGGGAAATGAGAAAAAGGAAAGTATAATTTAAAACAAAAGCAGCAGAAGCCATTCTGAAAAGCAAGAGAAAGGACAAAGCTCGATTAGAGGTCCTGGTGAATATATTTGTACTTTCTGTCAGCATGTCTCTTGACTGTAAACTGCTTTAACTACCGGGATCAATAAAGGGCAAGGCCTGGAGATAGTAATTATGCTAATTGGTAGTGACTAGGAAACAGGCAGTCTGCAGGATAAGCAGACAGCGTCTTGGGAGAAGCAGACACATTTGTTAAGCAGGGCAAGGTCTAGTCTCCTCTATGAGGCTTTTCCTATAATCAGTTTTCTAAGAAATACCCAATGCACTGGTCAACACCGTTTGAGTTCTTACCTTCGTAAATGACACCAGGCACTATAGAATAGGACCAAAGGAATAAATGACTCAGCACCCACTTTCTGGAGGCTGGACAGCTTAGCTCAGTCTATAACAGTGCCGAGGTGCATGCATGTACACACACACACACACACACACAGACACTGCAAGTTTGCAGTTATACTGTAAATGAGATAGTTAAGAACTGTAAATATAGCTGGGCACGGTGGCACAAGACTGTAATCCCAGTGGCTCTGGAGGTGGAGGCAGGAGGATCGCAAGTTCGAGACCAGAAGCAATCTGTATAACTTAGCGAGACCCTGTCTCAAAAAGTAAAAAAAAAAAAAAAAAAAAAAAAAAAAAAAAAAAAAAAAAAAAATGGGCTGGGGGCGCAGCTCAGTGGTCCAGCACTTGCAAAGCATGCAGGCGCGAGGCCCTGGGTTCAACCCCCATTACCAAAAAAAAAAAAAAAAAATGTAAATATAAATACCAGAGTGCTATGAGACAAAAGATCAAGGTAGGAGGGATGAGTATCATAAAGTCTCTTACAGGCACCATGTTTGTGGTAGAGCTTTGACTAGAGAGAGAGAAAGAAGGAATCCAGAGGCAAGAGACTGTTGTGTGTAAAGCAAATTAAGACTCTCTGACACGGAAGCTTTGCGGTTATCATTATATGATTTTTGGGAAAAATAATTGTCATGGTTCAAATATAAAGCATCCCCTATAGGCCATATGTTTTAACATTCAGTCCCCAACTGATGGTGCTGTTTGTAGAGGCTGTGGAAACTTTGGGAGACAGGATCTAGCTTTGCAGAAGTGAGTCACTGGGAGTGGGCCTTTGGAAGTTTTCACCTAGACCTGTGGCCTCAGTCACTCCCTGCCTCCTATCCCACTGTGTTGTGAGGTTGTCTATCCTAGGCCCTTCCCTGCCTGTACTGCTATGACGTCTTGTGCCTCTAGAAACTAAAATTCTCTGATGTTGTTATTGTTGTTGTTAGGTGCCATCAAGTCAGGTCCAGCGACTCTCATAGAGTTCACAGTGGCTGATTGTTTCAGGAATGCTATGGGCATGGATTACCACGCTCTCCTCCTATTTTTTGCAGTGTTGAGGATTAGACCCGGGTCCTCAGTTCAGAGTAGCACTCTACCAACTGAGCTAACCACCAGCCCATTCTCTAATTGTCAGCCCCCAATAAGTATTTCTTCCCCCATAAGTTCACCTTTGTCAGTTTCTCTGCCACAATGATGTACTAGCTGACTAATACAGAAAATTGGTACCAGAAAGGGGGGTCACTGAGGTGCAGAAAACTGACCATGTGATTCTTAGGCCATTGGAACTTGTGGGGGGAGGAGTTGGGAGATTTATATGAAGGAATCGCTAAAATGCTATAAGCAGAGCATAAGGGACAGTTCTGGTGAGAGTTCAGAGGACCAGAACACTACCACTAATGGAAATACAGATGGGACTCACAAGGTTTCAGAAGACAATGCAGACTATTTGGGGAACTGCACCAGAGGTGATTCATGTTATATTCTAGCAAAGAGACTGTGTGCATTCTGCCCACATCCTAAAGAATTCAATGAGGCTGAATTCAGAAGTAACAAACTAGTTAACCTGGTGAAGAAAATATCAAGAGGGTGGTGAGATATAGGGACTGTGGCATGATTACTGCTTGCTGCATTTAGCCAGATTTATAAAAAAAAAAAAAAAAAAAAAAAAAAAAAAAAAAAAAAAAAAAAAAAAAAAAAAAAAAAAAAAAAAAAAAAAAAAAAAAAAAAAAAAAAAAAAAAAAAAAAAAAAACAGAGAAAATGAAAATAATAGAAAAAAGATCTGAAGAATGCACAGTTTAAAGAAGGAAAAAGCTACGGCTTGTCTAAGGTTACTGCAAGCAGGGTGAGTTGGGGCCAGGAGGCCTTAATTGTGAAAGAGATAAGCTGCAGTAAAGAGAAACTTTGACCTTTTCACTGAGACAGAAGAAATTCTCCCAGGACCCAGAAGGTGGTGGTCAGACCCCTCACATCTAAGGCCCCAGGGTGTGAAACAACAACAAAAAGCATTTGAAGGGAGAGTATCTGAAAGATGAATGCCTCTAGGATGCCCTACTGAAAGGGGGCTTCCCAAGGAAATCATTTCTCATCGTGGGCCTACAGAGGCTGCCACTGCAGCTATACTCCAAAAGGACCCAGTTACCTCTTGAGGTAGCATCAGTCTTTGGTGATATCTATGTGGTGCTGGTTTTGTAAGCATGAAGGATGCAAGAGTTAGGAGGTTATGGAGGCTGCCACCAAGTCTCCAGAACATAACCTGCAAAGCCAGGCAATGTGTGCCAGGGTTGGGTGTCCCATGGACAGCCCCTGAAAGGTTGATGCATGAAGCTTTGAGTGTGGAGCCTAAGCTACAACAGAGAGCTTGGATGTTGGAGATGTTAGCGATATGAAGTGTCTGCCAGGGAAGCTGCCAGCAAGAAATGGAGCCAGCCTGTGAGGGCCATGTGTGCTACAAATGACAGGGCCAGAGGGCAGAGCCACCCAAGCCTATTCAAGCCCAGATGATGCCAGATGCAAGGTGCCCCATGTTCTAGATGCCAGATTTAAAGCTACAGAGTTTCTTTGTCCAACAGGATATCAGTCTTGCTATGGACAAACCTTTTCTTTCTGTGCCCCCATTGCTCCATTGTGGAATGAGAATGCTGACTCTGTGCCATTGTCTGTTAGCAATATGTAACCTGTTTTGTGATTTGCAGCCTCAAGACCTGTGAGAAACAAATTTCTGTAGTTTATAAACCACCCAGTGTGGGATATTTTGTTGTAGCAACTCCAACTGACTGAGACAGATGCCATCTTGGAACTGATAACTACACTAGTTAACTATAGTGTGTACATATTTACCAAAAAAATAAGTAAGCCATTTGGTTTAGATTAATCATTTTGCCAGGCTGCTGTGAGATTCTGAACTTCCTAATTAATGTTGGCCATAACAATTCTACAAACAGTGTTCTTTGATCATTGGTATTATATTTAAGACTCGAGTATTAATAAACCTTAAATAAAACTTAATTAAATACATCAACACTTAGAAAGACTATTAAAATGTCCTGGCTCTGTAAATATCAGATTAATTTTTTTGATCCAAGTCAATAGGTTGAGCTACAAAAGGCTACTTTCTCTAAAACTAGATTATACAATAGTAAGTAAAGTTTTTGTCTTTTTAAATCATGAAAAAGAAATGGGAAGTCATAAATATCATCCACATCTTTAGAATCATATTTCATTGTTTAAGAAAAATCCTGGTAGTTCTAATTTAAAAAAAAAGTCAGCTCTATAGGATAGAATTCACCACAGAAGCATTTGACTTCCCTACATGTGTTTAAAAAGAGCATCCAAATAGTACAGTGACCTTAACAACTAACTGTGTTGGAGCTGTGAGTTCCACATGCTGGGTGTTCATCAACTTGGGTGGTGTAGAAAGACTTGAGCTAAAAGCTGTGGTAACAAACACATCATTTCTCTACCAAGAGCTGGCTGCAGCTTCCACTCTGCAAAAGGATTGGGGTAGGGCAGGGAAGTATGACCAGGATGAGCTCTGAGAGCTTTAGGCTCCTAAATGTTTCCCAGCAAATGTTGAAAAGAACAAGACAGGAAACACCCGGGTTGCAGGGTTGTATGACTGCCACCAGCAGGGGTCAGCACTGCTTAGGTAATTATTTCTTGTCCTTCCTCATTTAGGAAAACTGATGAGGAACAGGGGTTTACCCCCTTGGTACTTCAGTAACATACAAATGGGCCAAAGCACGGACTGCCTTTTATCCAGAGAGTTTCCATGTTCAATATACCAACACCTACCCAAAAGAGGTGCTGTCAATTCACATTTCCCACCAATAATTTCACTGATGATGTTATTAGGGATGATCTTCCTTTTGATCTTTGTCTTCTCTTTATTTCTTAGCTGTTTCTTGTTGGAAGAACAATAGCTTTATATGAAAATTTAAGAGGTAAGAAATATAAGAATCCTTTACCAACCCTTCTCTCCCCCCAAAAAAAATCTCCTTTGGAAGTAGAGTTTGGGATAGGAAATGGAGAGGCAGCCCTTCAAGAAAATAACACATCCTATAATAGCAGAAAAGATGGTACTCTGTGGAAGGGAATGACTCTTTTGTTAGAAAAGGACAGAAAGGGGGAAAAAGCCATTAACTGACCAGTGCTGCCCCCTACAGCTAGAAGGAAGTGAGGCAGAAACAATTGATCTGGCTTGTTCCTGAATGTTTTGTTTTAATGATGTAAATGTTCATTTAAAAATCTGACTAACATTATAGCATAATACTAAATTTCATCTTGTAATTAATTTTTAAGGTTCAGATTTGATAGGAAGATTAATTTAGGTCTTATACTCAAGTTAATTTTAAATTACAAGAAAGTGTTTGTTCCATTTAATAAAGAGGGATTGTTGTTGTTGTTGTTAGGTGCCGTCCAGTCGGTATCCGACTCATAGCGACCCTCTGTACAACAGGGGAAACACTATTGTCAGTGCTTCTCTGCTGTTCATAGGGTTTTCAATGGCAGATTGATTTTTGGGAGGGGGTTGCCAGGTCCTTCTCCCAAGCCTACAGCTTCTGGTGTTCCCAGGTGGTCTCCCATCCAG